>JAEIII010001026.1:0-36595 GCA_018905755.1 Drosophila ohnishii | reverse complement strand
TTAACCTAAGCAAATCAGCAAAGGTTTGGTGTTTTAACATATAAATGAATCAAATCTTGAATCCAGGGTATACAAGCATTGGCAATTAGCTTCCCTTCTTGTTTGCCATATAATTAGTAGGAAAATATTAAAAACGATAAGGAAGATAAGGACGTTTCTATAAAGATTGAAAGGCATAGTCTCATTAACTGTGTATTTTTCTAAGCTTAAGTCTTATTATTTAAAATTGTTATATCTTGTTTTAATTGCATTTTCAAATGCAAAACAACTGCCCTGAGAGCAAAATTTCCCAGCTGTGTGATCAATATGTCCCCTGCCTTAATCCAGGATCCCCCTTTAAACATTTTCAGGACCTCAGGCCGTAGTCAGTCACTCAGTCAGTAAGTAACTTACTGCGATTATAGTCAGCAGTCGGATTCTACTCCCCTCCTGCCTCCGCCGCTCCGGTTGAAAAAGTTTTCTTGGCCATAAGGACGAGTGCGATGGCTGGCTTCCTTATTGGTGCTTTTGTTGCCATAACTGCTGCGGCTGCCTTTGCCTTCTGCAACCTGCGGCAAATAAATTGAAATTCGTAATTATTCCCAGCAGCATGGAAATTTATTCCGTTTTAATTGAGTTTTCTTTTGTGTGTGTGTGTGTAAATTTTTGGATTCGATGCAAAAGTGAGAAAAACCTCAGGGCAGACCAACTGGAATATAAATTGAAATGGAATCTGCATTATTATGAAATAAAGATTGAGTGGGATGAGCCAGGGCGTGGGGCAGGTGGACTGGGCACAAGAGGGTCAAAGTTTGGGGCTTCTCAACGTTTTAGGAAAGGTTTCGGTATAAATTAGCTTAGCCAAATTCGGGAGATTTAATTTGGAAATTATTTCAAACTATTTGCGTTTCTTTGAATTAAATTATGGATGGGAAATATTCCTTTTACGGGATTGTGTAAAGCCTGTGCCTGCAGGTATTTTTTCGAATTAGGCAACATTTATACCCTTGCAGGGTATCAATTTCTTAGCCAGAATTTTGCACGTTCTCGGAAAATATAGCTCAAACGTTGTCAGAATATGCATAATTATTTTCAGCAAAGGTTGACATGTGTTTTGCCCAAAATAAAATTGTCATCTTGATATTCGCCCGGACATTTTCCCACCGGTTTCATTGCATTTTGCCAGCCAAGAGAAGTGCAGAATGTGTCTCGATTCGGCAAATGTTAAATGATTTCAATTGTTGCTCCGTTATCGTTTTGTTTGACTTTCATTTGAATAAGCTTTTCCGAGCTCCCTCTGAGCACGTACGGAGACTAAAACAGACCGACATAACCGGACCTAAACCAGATCTTATGCAACACACAAATTGCAAGCTGTCCTGCCCGTGTGTGTGCGTGCCAGGGCTTCATCTCGTTTTGTCTTTTATTTAACGTTTTCATAAACTGCCAGGAAGCCGCCCCCTCTGCCCCGTAACGATTGTTGCATTATTTGCCTGGCAACTTTTGCCAGAATATCATCAATCAGCAAACGAGCTGCATTCCCCCGATCCCGGATCCCGGATCCCAGCTCCGACTTTCAGCTGTAATCTTACACAGAGTTAACGAACTGAACACGTTAAGAAATAAATTCAAGGAGATGTGTTTTAAAAATTAATTTAATGTTTTATTACAAATAATTTTATCGTATTTATGACTATTTATCAAGTAAGGCCCAAATGTATTTACAAATATATATTTTATTTATGCAAAAATTATGATTATTTCTTTCAAGTGCAAATCCGAGAATCCTTCCTTCGCTTTTGTGGCTGTGGCAGATTCTGGGCATCTCCCTGGCAACGTATTATTTATGGATGCATGTCTGTCCCTACTAATGACCCTGGGTTAGTAGTTAATTTAAAATAAATTAACACAGACCTACGCAGCATATGCCAAATTAGTTTCTACTGAGCGCAACGAGCTTGAAAGTTTGAATAATGAATTTCATTCACATGGAAGGGGGTACATTCTCTCAGCTTTCCACCGATTTGTACGAACATCTTTCCAATACATAAAACTTCTGCCTAATTGATCAATATATTTAACTGTTACTTCCTTCCTTCCGTTGCTTTGTGCGTGAGTTTGTTTGCCATTTGAATAACAAATACCAGCGAAAGGGTTTTCCGCGCCATAAAAAAGCCATAAAGCGGCATCCAAGATACACAGGGATGGATGCTGGATAAAAAGTATTGTTTTTGAATAAAAATTAAGCCAGAGTTAAACATGAATTAATAAAGTTATGTTAAATAAATGTACTTATCAAAGGAGTCATTTTAAAACAAAGAAAAATTTAACTTTTAAGTATAAGTAGCTTATGTTGTTTTGTATAGTTTTAAATATAATAATAGTTTTAAATATAATAATAATATTTTTCTTGCCAAGATCTGCTGCCATCCCTGGCTAGCAGCTACGTGCAACCTCTGACCCGCCGCTGTGTTTGCTACCAATTTTCCATCTGCCGGCTTCACGATGAAACAGACAGCAAGGAAATAAAAGAATTCGCCGAAATCGCGATTTGTAGCTGCTTTCAGTGAAGCGAATTTTGGCACGCCAAAGGACGTTCACTTATTTTTATTTACTCACCGGATTATGCTAATTTTTAAAGTGATTTAGTGGAGCCAATACGAAGGCAGAGCAGCCAAAGCCAAAGGCAGATGGCCGAGAAAAGAAGGCAAGTCGCCGTACTTGGGACAAATAAAAATAAAGCGAAAATAAAATAAAGTAAAATCTAACTGGCTGCTCCGCCCCACACCCCACGCCCCCTCCTGATCCCACTCAATTGCGTGTGCTGCAAAATTCCCGTTGACGCACTTCCTGGCCAAAAGGGGATTCCCGTTCGCCGTCTTTAAGGCAAATCAACGTAATTCTTCAAGTTTGATTTCGTGTGTTTAGCTGCGTGTTTGAGTTGGCTTACTTAACCAAAAGCTGGCTGGAAAAAAAGGAAAACGAAGAAATGTATATATCGCTGCGAGTGGAGAACGAAAACAATAACAATGAATGTGCGATAATTTTACATTTTATCAAGTTTCGAAGCCTCTCTCTCTCTCTGTGCTCCCGTTCGCCATTCGTTGTCGTCGCCATTTTTTATGCGAGCATTAAGCGGCTTTGGCTCTAAAGCCCTGCCACTTCACTTTGCCAGGACCAGGACCAGGACCAGGACCTCACACACACATACAGTCGGGGACACGCACCCTCAGCAGCAGGCGTACGTGTAATATATAAAAAGTAACAAAATGTTGCGTATACGCCCCAGCGGCCAAAGGCAAATGTCACACACTGAGCAAAGAAACCCCCCGCTTTCCGTTAACCGTAAGCAGCTTAGTGGTGTCGTCGAAGGAGCGACCTATGTATGTAACATTGCTGCGGTTATATAAGTAATTCGATTATATGAAATTTACAAAAAAAAAAAGGAAAGAAGGCAAGAAATCTGGGGAAAAACGAGGCGAACCAAAAGTGAGCAGTGAAGCCGCACGCATGGCGTTCATTTATAATTAATTAGTAGAAATTTTCGTTAATGGGCATCAAAATTAAACAAATGGGCTCTTGCCTTTAGCCGTTTAGAGCCCAGCTGAGTGCTTGTGCTAAAATAATTTCAAGGGCGCACGGAAAATTCATTAGCCGGTGAATCACAGCGAATTTGCGATTTATGAAGGTCAAAGCGACATGAGGAAAAATTAAATCTTTAATTAATGTGTTGGAGTAAAAGAATCGCAGCTATTTTTACCTTTGAAGAGGTGGGTCTGAGTGCACTTGACAAGTGTTGTTGTTTTCAAAAAATCTGTAACATGTACTATTAATATTAAATATTATTTTTATTGAAATCCTTGAACATATTTTAGGAGTTTATTTGTAATAAATATATCTCTTAAGATACTTTATAATTGAATAAAATAAATGGCTGTTTTATCAACAAAAGCACCAATTAATTTAATATACCATTATATATTTTACCCAGTTTAACGCCTCTTCACACAGTGGCTTTTTTTGGAACGACAAATTCGGGCCAGCTCTTAACCCACTCGGCAAGTGACTTTTTTTGGGGATTTTAATTTGTTACATTTTGTTTCGTTTCGTCACTAGGAGACAGGAGTATAAAAGTGAAAGCCAGGGGGACAGGAGATGCGAAATTTCATTTTGAGTTGTTGCTTGTTATGTTTCTGTTTGTCCTGTTTCACATAGCATATGCATGGGCGGCGTCCAAAGGGGGCGGGGCAGAACAAAAGTGCAGCCAACGTGTCAGCATGGCCCGTTGCCACCATGAAAACTGTTAAAGTTTTAATGACGGCCGCTTGCATGCGGAAATGTACTGAAAGAAATTATGGGTGATATTATTGGAAATACCAAGGAAAAAATTAAATATATAACTATAAATTATTTAAGGTTTATTTATAATTAATTTTTAGTAAACATACAAGTTAGGTCGATTTTCCTTATTTATAAAAGTTTCCTTCGGCTTTTTTTTAACTATTTAAAATATGTATATTTTTTCAATATCCAAATTGTTGTCTTACATATGTCTTTTTATTTAATTATTTATGTTTCACCCCCTTTTTTTCGCTCTGTGCACGCGTGAGCTATAAGGTCTTTGGGCCGTCAGCAGTTAGAATGACATTAACAATAGTTGACAATGCGGCAAAAGCAATTTTGTGCAATGAAATGAAAGGGCAAGTCAGCGGCAGACAGGGACAGCGAAAGGACGACAGAGACGGGAAGAGAGAGGGGAATAATAGAGGAAAATAATAGACAGACAGGGACAGTTGAGGTATACTGTCAGTTGCTAAATGTCATGTGGCCGCCAGAGCGCTTTTTTATTTTACCGACGAGTTGCTGCTGCTGCTGCTCTTGCCTCGACTTCTTGGCTGACTTCTTCTAATTGCAGCATGTTGCACGTCGCAGGTTACCACTGTTACTTGCAACTCAGTTGCGGCTGCAATTAAGCAGCACCACGTCCGTGCAACCTCACGATTTAGCCATAAACAGGCTGCACTCTGCATATAAATAGGTAAACACGGAGACAACAAACCTTTAAGGATAAATATCTAACTTGGCTAAGTTTTGAGCTGAAAATAGAACTTCAGTTTCTTATTTTCCCTTTGAAAATATACGTTTCGAACTAGTTTTTTCCTCTCTGCATACTTGTTTTGGTCGCAGAGCTGCTCAAAACGTTAAATCAACTGCAATGGCCAAAGCGTTTCCTCTAATTTGCTGATGTGCATACAGATTAGATTAGAAAGAAGGCGAGGCAGTCGCCGAAAATGGGCGACCATGTCTGCGGTTCGGGGTCCTCCTCGTTTCGCCACTTATGGTAAATCAATTTAAAACCAATTTTCCGCAATGAGTGAAAAGTGAAAGAAAAAGTCCCTGCGGTTGCCGAGCAAATGAGGAAGGAAAACGAAGAAGCTTTGTTACTCGCCCGTATTAAATATTCATTACTCTAAGCTACTTCGCTCGAGCTCTCAAGACTGCAGTTGCCGGTGAAACGGAGACTTTCCCCGGTCGCCCTTTTATTTTCTTCTTCCCTTTTTTTTGGGGGGGAAACCTCCTGGTTCTCTCCTGGTTTTCTTTTGGTGAGAAAGCTGTTTTTAAAGACATCGAATTCCAATTTCCTTTTGCCGGGCTACACGTTTTGCCATTTTGCCGAACGTGATGCGAATTTACACACACATAAAGCATATGCAACAAGAGACAAGGCCAAGACGTTAAAACCTGTGTAAGGAATTTTCCACGAACACATCTCGAAACACGGCGAATTGTTTGGGGTGTTATAGAAACTAAGAACAATTTGGTTTGCAAAAATTAACAAGAAGGAAAAGCACATTCTGAATATAGGTAGCTATTAAATTATGCTTTTTGCCAGCAGGCATTGAATTTCGGCTTAAGATGCACTTTTTTGCTTGCAGTTTAATCTTTAAAGGAGTTTTTATTATAGAAAAGTTTATCAATTTATCTTTAATAATAAAAATAACAATATTAAGGGATCGTAAACCCCAAAAACTTAAACTAATTATATTTCCCTCCTGCAATCCTTCACGGAAATGCCAAGGCATTTATTTCCGGTCAGCAGTTTATTTTAGTTATTTATTTACGTATCCCACAATAAAACGCTAACCAAGGGAAAGGACCAAACTTCTTGACAGACAGCTCTTCAGGGAATAAAATATAGCTTGAGTTGGGTAACAAGTCGTGGGTTTATTTTTAGTATATGCCAAATTAAATTTGCATAAGCGCCAAGAAAGGTGGCAAAAGAAATAAGAAATAAGTTGCGGGGACATACTAGCGAATATCGGCAAATCCAACTAATTAAACTCTGTGTAGCTGGCAATAACACTCTTCACCCAATGAATCGAAAATAAATAAGAGATTAAATTGCAGACAAAGAGGAAAACTAGGGAGGAAAATAGAAAAGCAGTTTGCCTCGGGCAAAGAGTTCAACTAGTCTATCGATGCCAAACTGGAATCCATCTGTCTCCGGCAATGTTTGTGTGTCTCATCTCGTGTCTACGATTATGCCAAGTGTATTTAATTCCTGTCTGGCAATTGCTTGCAGAGCAAACAAAGCAATTGGCAGATGGGTATGCTCTGGGCCCACACTGCGTATGCACAATGTATTAACATTTGCCAGCTCCCTTATCTCACCCACAGGCGCACGCTTCGATGAACCAAAAAACGTTAGATGGAATTACAAAATTAGCAAAACACTTGGCTAAACATTTGAAACCATTTGAGTTTGTTCTACCATGAATGCCAGGCAGCATCTCAAGATGCCAGACGGGAAGCATTTCCAGATGTACTATGACCTGGCAATTTAAGATAAGTTATGTATGGTCAATTTAATCGATTTCTAGGAAATTAAGAGAGGCATGTATATACATAGAAGTCTGGAAATTTGTTTACGTTGAATGCAACTCACAGAAAGTCTAAAAATAAACTTATTTATTGTACATTTTATTGAACAAATAAAAATTTAATGAAGTTTGCCTTGTAATTTGTTAGTTATTCAGAATTTAAAGCTTTTAATTTTTTGTAAAAATCTTAATACCTGTTTTTCTATTTATTTCCCCAAGTTATACTATTTTTCATTAAAATGCTGTTGCTTTTTTTAGGTCTGGCCTTCATTGGCAACCCTTTGCCGCCAGTCAGCCAGATGACTGGCTCATTAACCCGGCTGCGTCAACACTCGTCGAATGATATATGTCGCATAATTCGCACTGCTCAGGTAAGCACTCGTACGCTTCACGGCGACTTGAGCTATTTAACTACATCCATCTCTGTTTGCAGTCGCACTCGCCCGCTTACCTGCTTGTCTTGTCCAAGTGCGTTGAATAAATATTTATTTGTGCGTCACATGCGGGGGAAATGCAGCCCGGGAATTTCCCAGCTTTCCCCCCCGGCAAGTGAATGCAACATTTCTTCGCGGATGCCATTAGAAGCATCACTGTTGTGTCATATTTCAGCAACACATGCGAAGCTAAATGACGCCAAGAGGAAGATTTCTATCTGCAATCTCGCTAGGAGAAATCTCTTGGTTCTTTTGCACTTAAAAAAAAAATAGTACCAAGCTAATAAAAATAAAAATAAGGTGTTAATTTAAAAGCTAAAGAGCACTGTCTTTAAAATAAGCATGAATTTATTTGGAATAAATTTGCAAAGTATTGATTAAAATATCTATATATATCGCGTGAAATAGCCGCCTTCAATGATAGTTCCAATTTAGTCTGAAAATATATTATCTTTTATGAAACTTATCAATATTGCAGAGCCCTAACTTATTTCTTTGTGCATATAAATGTAATTTACTCTGCACTCCGGGGTCTGATTTGGCATCGCAACAGTGCTTTATTGTTCGTTGGCACTTCGACTTGTTTTTGTTTGAGAACCCGGAGCCAACTCCCCAAGTCTCCTGCTTATTACAGCCAAGCACACGTGCTCCGGCCGGGGGTGTCCTCGTCTGTGTGTACTATACGTATGTACTTTATGTAAATCTTCGCACTATTGTCTGCGAAATCTCAAGCGCAACAAGATGAACGGGTATGCAAACTCCTCTCTGGGGCCCGCTTAAGGCAAGCTTAATTTTTCATGCTGTTGGCAATAACTAGCTCACACCCTGGCCCGGCTCTCAGGCTCCTCTATCAATTTGATTTTGATCTCTCCGACGTGGGTGAGAGTGCAAATATTTGAAGTTATTCGGCACTTGGGCATGAGCAAAGGGGGCAGGCTTAACACTTTGTTTTTTATAGATTTTTTGGTATTTTAAGAAGCTCTTGCAGTAAAGAATATATATTGAACTTTGAAAGCCTGTGAAACTATATATATCTATGCTCTGTGGTTGTAATTTTCCTTGTTTCCTTCGCCGGATTCAATTAATGGTGCACCCTTTCCGGTATATCGTGAATCAACCCACTTATTGCCAGCCATGTCGCGCACATTACTCATCCGCCACGTGCACCGCTCCCACACACCCTCCGGGTTCTTGCCCTCCTCCCAGTCACTCCCTTACAAGCTGACGTGCAATTTCAATGGTCAATCAGAGCGTTCAAAGCAGCTTCCTCGCTCCGTTTTTTATGGTCATGACAATGGCAAGTGAAATTGCGCCAAGCCCCGAACGAAATTGCCGGCATCGATCGCAGGAGCGGGGGAGGAGGAGCGGGAAGAGTAGCGGGAGCTGGAGGAGGAACTGCAGCAGAGAAGGGCGGCTCAGAGGGCGTGGCATCGGCGAATCAATGATGCGAACGGAGCGTGGCTGTCTGGCAATGGGAATGAAATGAAGCAGCTGCCGCCGTTGCCACAATAAGTTTATGGCACTCCATCTGTAACTGTATCTCCTGGATGCGGCCACCGATACGGGTGAGTATCTGTATCTGCCAGATGCATCGGCAGTGGCAACTGGAAAGGCAACTGCATCACCTGCCGAATGCGTGGCTCGTTTTCGTTTATCTCATGCTCCACTTGTAAGCCGAGTAAGTAGAATAATTTCCAAATTTGACAGCAGACATATGAGAAGCCGTTTCGTCCTGAGTTTCTCCTTTTGCCAAGATCCCGCACTCACAGGCTCACCTCACCTGCCTGAAATGCCGCCTATGAAACTGCTCTACGGTGTGGTAACGTGTGCCAAACGGAAACTCGAACGGAAGTATTCAGATTCAGATTCGGATTCGGATTCGGTGGTGGGTGGGTGACGAGGTCGAGGCGGGCATACTCGTGCATTCAATGACGAAAAGCCCCGGTCGTCTATTCTTCTCTTTACTTTTTTTTCCGTTCCCGTGGAGATGCAAATGTATGCATGGCTGGGATAGTCAATGGCATAAAAAAGGGGATATCGTAAAACGTATAGCCAGAACGGGTTTCCGTATCCTATTAAGTGTGGAAATTACTTTCATATGCACATTTTGATTTCCTAGCTGCACTTCGCCGTAGTTTTCATAGAAGCTGATGGGGCCATTCTCTGCTGCCAAATGGCCTGAAAGGTAAGCGACAGGCTTAAGGGGTTAGTTGACGATCGAGCTCTTGATTTTTGCCGTGTTTGAATGCTCCTAAATAATACAGAATCAATTTCAGGAGATATCTCAGAATACAGACAAATTTATTTACATTTCAAGCTAGTCTAAAAAACATTCTAAGCTAGTTCGATATTTATATACATTTGTAGTTTCTCACTTCCATACTTTATTTTCAAAACTAACCAATCAAATGTTTTTCTATATTTAAAAAAGTGCTAAAAACATAATTATTTTTTGTACAATTTGATTTATGTCAACTCCTGACCAAGCACAAAAAATGCATTTAAATATTGCCATAAATTATTACCCAAAACTCTGAAAAATAAACTCGGCGCAGCTATTTAATTAAATTTAATTGTTTCAATACAATTGTTAACTGCAAAACAATGGCCATCTGATTTGCATTAAGAGACAACATCGTGACATCATGTAAGCAGAAAAAACATGTTGAATTTTGAAAAAGAAAAACGCGCATGCCGTTTATTGTTCCTTCTTCATAATTAAATTGTTATTAGCTTTATTCCCTGCCATGTGCTGCATTTAACTCTAATTAATTGCTCGAGGACGACAGCAAATAATTCGGAATTATGGAAATATTCGCTACATGTCGGTTTCGCGTTACTTATTTTTGGCTGCTACTACTGATTTATCGTAAACAAATCTATAAATTTCGTGTTTCAATTTAAATATAAACATCGGTCGGGTTCATAACTTATCGGCGGGCATTTCAATAAATCACCAAAGCCAATGATGTTTAAAATTAGCAACAACCAGGAAAAATAACCAAAATAGAAGGGGCTGGAAAACAAATAATAATAAACCTTGTTACCGTGACCATATAGGCCAAATGAAATATGACACAAGAGCAAAAACGAAAACGATTCGGAAAAGCGAAAGCTAAATAACACGTAGAGCAAAACAATAATAATAAAACTAAGGGAGACGGGTCCATGGACAAAAAATATCCATCGATGATGGGCCAAGGGAGGGGTAAAGGAAATATAAATATTTGAAGAAATCAGCGACGTATTTTATACCCTTTTATGAAGTGTTTTATGACTACATTTTCACTTGAAAACTTTGATGTATGTATATGAATAATCAATAATACAACTAAATAATTTATTAATCTAGTTTACAGATATTAAATACTAATTAAAATGTAAAAATAGACACAACAGTTATTAACTTGGAAATTTTTTAAATTATGTAGAGGGCTTCAATATAGACAATTAGAGACAAAGAGGATCAGTTTATTGAAAATATATTGCTAAGCATATTATTCAGTTATTATAAAGCTACAAAATAATGTATTCAGCAAACACTCTTAAACATCCTTTCTCATTCGTGGCTACCCTTTCAATAGAGTATGTGACGAAGAAAGAACAAGCCCGCGTGGCCTGCGTTTCCTTCAAGCGATAAACCTTTACACTTCATTAGGCTTTGGAAATTTCATGCTCCAACAGCTTGGACGCTGCAGCTACGGCATCAATGGGTTAAGGCCCCAACGGAACGGAGCCTCTCTCCCAAAAAAAAGGGAACCGTTCTGTGTTTAATCAATGAATCAGATGATTCAGTCGATTCAGCGCCAGTGTCCATCACTCAACGAGATGCAAAGAGCGGAGGTTGGAAGAGATCTCTCGACGATTGCCAAGAGAGTTTTCCTCTGCCCTCTGGACCATTCCGGTTTTTTTCTTCTATTTCTTGTTTTCTTCTACTGTTTTGATGTTTGCCAAAGTCGTTTCTGCATTTCACTTACGCACACTTTTCCTAGGAAAAAAGGCTCAAGTTGGTGACATTGTGTTGACATTCAAGGTGCCACGGCCAACGTTGCGTGTACGCAATATTGTAATTTATTCGCCCAACAAACGTAGGGAGCAAAAGGACTGAGGACCCATTCAGGTGTTGCAGTATTGCAGTGAAAAATATATACAAAAAAAATATATTGCAAGCCAATGGAAAAATAACGTATGTTCATACGGACGTGCGAGTGTGTGGGAGAGGTAAAAATAATTGCACGTAAAAGTTTTTTAATTAAAAACTACGCGTGACTTGTGTCAAATGTGCTTGAAAGGTGGCAAAATAATTGAAAACATAATGAAAAACTCTGATAAAAATGCCGTGCAGCGGAACAACTTTAAGATATGCGGCGAAGAACATATGGCTGGCGGCTTAAGCTCGGTAAACCAATCAAGCTGGAGCCCGAGTCAAATGCAGACAACTGCCAGCTGACAAAACCCAGGAAGACACCTCTGTAATGAAGAGGTTATGCAAGCCAGCCGCACACATTTTCCCAATGGCAGGAGGGCACACACTCTAGACGTTATTAATTTTAAACGCCCGCTGAGCTAGGCCCACGACCAGCAGGTGGCCTGCCTCAAGAAGCTCGCTAAATTGGGTGGGAAAATTCCGAGGGGGGACACGGAGGTCTCTGGAGGCTGACGCTTTGTATTCAGGCGCTCATTCATAAATTGTGTGTCATAAGCGCGTGAAAATGGTACAAGTATTTGAATTTAATTATGAACTGTGTCACTGGGAAAGACAATGCGACCGGGACTGGGACGGCGACTCTAAAGTCGCTGTGATAAATGGCACACACACAGAGCCGGGGCCCTCGAAAGGGACAGGGCAATGCAGAGAAAGAGATAGTGAGAGTGGGGGAAAGAGACGGAGCAGGGAAAGCGAGAGTTGGCGACACTGGGCTGCCACTGTCGTCCAAAGCATGCTAAAAATGCTTTTGCTGCATTTCATTTTTATCTTGTTTGCAGCGCTGCCTCCGCATCAGAACAGTCCCAGTGGAAATAATAGGAGTCTCTCGCAATACAATTAATATAAATTAAATAACTACGAAATAAACTCAAAAGGAGTAATAAAGTTCAATAAATACATGCGAAATTCTTAGTGGGATATACATTTTATTTTATTTAATTTTTCCTTCTTTGAAATACGCTTCAGAATTTTGCCCACAATCACACATGCATTGCACATGCACTCAGGTATGCATATTTCCATTTTTATAAGAATATTATTTACCTGCATGCTGGCCCATTACTCGGGGCTCCCCGCCAATTCCCAGCCATCTCAGGACTCCAACGGGACTCCGTGCCGCCTGACAGCGTGCTGTGCTCAAAGGAAACGCCTCACTGCATGCAACAATGTGCAAGTCAACGCGAACTGGCTGCTCTCGAGGGTTAAAGGGATGTGCAGGCCACGGGGACGTGGGTTAAGCATCAACCAAAGTCTCCTTTTCGCCAGTGTGCAAAGTGTGACCCTGTGCAATGGGAAAAAGAACAACTCGACTTTACACCTTATTGCAATTTACTGCAAAATTGCACACACTGCTGCCTTCTGCCTCCTGCCTTCTGCCTGCTGGCTGCCTCTTGGATGCCTTTCTGCCCAGTTCCGTTTACTTTGGCCGCACTTTGCCTTCTTTTTCGGGTGGCTGACATACACAGTTGTGCACTTTTGATTGGCAAAGGCAACCGCCGGGAACGCAGTCAGGAGTCAGGAGCTGCGTCAGCACTCCGAAATGCGTTAAGTGTTGAGCAAACATTCGGATTAAGGAGGGTTTTCCAGAATCTGAAACAGATTTTTCCGAGCTTTCCCTGTAATTATCATTAAATAGGATTTAATTTCAGTAAGGCATAAGAGACTCTCTCATAATTGGTTTATTAAAGCTTTAAAAAATTATAAATTAGTATAAAAATAATATAAAAATTAGAAATATATTGCGAAACATATTTCATTCATAAACACACACAAATTTCGGCTTTAATCTGCACCAAAGATTTCCTTAAACATAACATATCATAAATATTAAAAAAATATACATATATTCCTTAACGTAACATCGTCAAATGACGTTAGGCCATGCTGTAAAGTTGCCCAACGTAATGTATCCATTAAGGCTGTGTATAAGTTAACATTATTTTTATAAAAGGCTTTCGGAGGGCAGGCCGGATGACTTCCATAATCTTAAAGCGATACGGTATTACGTAATTCCATTCCGTCGCTATCCAATCAGAAGGCAACTGGAAAACATATGGGACAGATCACACACACACACACACGCACACGAGAGAGCGGAATCCTGGCTGATGGCACAGGTTATGCCATTAAATTGCAATTCCTTTCGATTTGTGCTGCACTGCTCGGCCATTTATCTCTCCCTAGCGTGTTTTCTCTTCTTTTCCCCTTGGTACACAGCGATAAAAATAGGGCTTACTTGTGGTAAACTTGGATTTATTCTTAAATATAAGTTAAGGTGAGCAAGAGAAAAATGCTGTTCTTTTAATGATTTCCTAATGAAAGTAATTATTAAAATACATTTTTTAAGAAAGGTACAATTTATTTTCTGCCAAATATTAAGTAATATAAAATGTGTATATTTTACCATTTACTACCGACTTTGTTGTCTATATTTTTGCCCAGTGTACGTGTGTGCCAGTATCTATACTTTATGCCATCTTCCCGGGCCGTAGCCTTTAATCTGCGTCGTGTACTTGACACAAATGCCGCATAAAAACAAAAACAAAAGCAGCTAAAGTTTTATGCAAAACACACACATACACACACTCAGGCCAGAGGAAGGGGAGACTGGGAAGAGGAACAAGGAGGCAGAGAGGCCAAGCCGTTGCACTTTGCATAAACGTGAAGCGTAAAAAGGCAACGGCATGAACTTACCCATATGCAGCAGCCAGCCGGAGTTGCTTGTGCATAAATCCCGGCGCTGAAATGTATGCAACACATTTATATACAGCCCCGATCTGCATACGTGTGTGTGTGTGTGTGTGCGCCTTGGCCAAGACAATAGCAGGTGAAATCAACTGCTGCTGTTGCCACTCCTGCTCCTGCTGGCGACAGCAAAAAGGCAGGTAGAAATAATAGCCGTACAGGCAGCGAGGGGGAAGGCACTGTGCTGCCTTTATTAATTCTAAATCAGAGCAGAGCAAGCTGCAAAAAGACCGGATTCCCGCATTATACTGAACACTCCTCGCAAAAGAAACGGAAACAACTGAGAATGCACTTAAGTTCTCGGCACCTGATGAAGTGCACTCGCTGGTGTTGCATTTGTTGCCATTAACGGGTGAATGGCGGGTGATTGGCACCCGGACACCTGGAGGGTACAACGAGTTCAGTAAACAGCCGGAAAGCCGGAAGCGTTAGAAGACCACGCCTAATTCTCGACCCGAATGTGCCCTTCGTCCGCGTCCCGTCATCCATCGCCTGACATTTCGCATGCCGCATCACGTTCGCGGCACAGAGTGGGAAACTCTTGAAAACAAAATGTATTCACAGAACACAGAGAAAATTAAAATATAGAAATCGGAATTGGTATCACTTCCAGCTTAAAATACGTTTATACAAACACAGCAAAATATATATTCTTTCTTGATTATTTATGACATAATCTTATAAGTTATAAACAAACTTACTAAACATTTAATCTCATCTCCTTGCTGGGTTTTTTTCTCAGTGTCAGCGACCCCAGAAGCCATGCAGCGGCATTAATAGGCTTCGGAGAGAAAAAAGAAATGCAAAATGCTTAGACGTGCCTGGCCCAACAAACTCTGGCCGGCAGCAGCTACAAAGCCTTTGTGTGCCATGACCAACGTTGCGTATGAGTAATGTGCGGCTTGCCAAGCCGTCGTTGTCGTTGTTGGTGTTGTTGTTGTTGGTGTCTATCTGTCTCTGTTAGGCGTGTTTGGGTGTGGACTGGAAAGTAGTTTTCAATTAGCTCAGACTTGATAGCAAAAACCCATTGAGCAGCACTGAGTGCTTTGTTTTTCGACTTACTTCCCGCAAGGGTTTTGTGTATTTGCGAATCGCTTCGATTGAGGTATCAAATCGGCAAGGAGTCAACTCTAATTTATTTGGAAAGGAAAATACAAGCTAGGTATCCTAATAGATTTATGAGAAAGGAAAATACAAAAGTTATTATGAAATATTAAGAGTGTATTCTAAGCTTGCGGATTGAATTATAAATTAACAGGATGGTAAATAGTTTTCTAAATTTTTACTCTTAAAAACTTTATTTTAAATGACTATGCTGGCATATTTAGCTAACATATTTTCTGTTTAAATGTTTTCTCTTCCTTCAAATATAATATATTTGTTGTATAAACTAAATCAATTGAGGGTATTTACCCTTCGCTAACAGTGCCATTCCGATTCCTCCTCCTTGGTGCTGCTGGCCAAAGCAACTGCGAAAACAGAATCATCTGCTGGGGGCCAATTCCGAACCGGTTGAGTGGGCATAGAGGTGGGGATAGAGAAAAGGAAGGGACTGCGGACTGCGGCACATTTGTTTTCATCGGCAATTGGCAAGTGAAAGCTTTTAGCGCGAATTGTGCACGGCAATCACTTCAAGTGGAGAAGAAGCCAGGACCGAAAGCTGCTTCCCGGAATCTTCGTCCGTATTTTTTTCATCTCATCTTCCCATCTATCTCTTGCTGGTAAATTTGCTGCAGGTTTACTGATATTCAAACGAGGGTATTCTAGTTTTCATATAAAGTGTGATGGTTGAGACAAAATGAGAAAAGGTGAAGGTATTTTAGGATGTGTTTACCAGAGTGAGGATCTCTTCAAAAATACAACATTAAAGGGTTAATAAAAATATCAAATAAATAAAAATATCCACATAGACATATTATTAGGGACTTAATTTGGAATTTAGCAATAAATTACAAACTACAATTTAATAATAACAAATTGTATACCAATTTAGCAAGATTAAGATTACAATTACTTCCATATTCACCAATTAAAACGCGATTCAATATGCCCTCTTCCCAAGAGCAGGAAGAGCATCTCCTTTCCGCCAGTAAAATCCTTGCCACTCCCTATCCCTTAGCCACCTGTTTCGACCGGTCGAATAATTTCCCGCAAAATGCTAAGCAGATTACTTTTAATGCCTCGAGCGTAACGACTGCGGCAGTTAAATTTTGTGTTCTCCGTCGGATCCCTGTGTAATGCAGTAGTAAATTTTTTAATGGTCTTTATGCCCTGATTCCGCGCGTTAAATCAAATTCCGGCTTACCCAATCAGGCCATCAATTTTTCCCTTTTGCTTTGTGGCTTTGCTGCTTCGTGGCTGGCGGTGCTGTGATTATTTGAGCATTGACTTCAATTGACTGCAGGTCACCAGGGGGCCCGGTGGTGTCCTGGCAACGCCTTGATTAAAGCTACACGGGCCCGTCGTCGAATTTGTTTTATTCATAAATTTATAACCTGCTGCCTTAACGAATGGCGGCCGTTTGGCAAATGTTTTATTGCGTACATAAATTGCAATTAGTCGCAGCTCCCGTTGGGATAAATGTGTGCACACGCATGTCCCTGTCGCCAGGGAGTCGCTGCCACTCAAATGAAGAACTGCCCGGCCAGCTGGCCCGCCATCCCCGGTGGGTTAACAAAACGTCAATTGACTTATTAATGTTTGTTGTGCTGGCGGGAAAAGCTCGCAAAAAAAAGGAGAAGAAGGAAAAACTGCCGCCAAGAAGCGGTTGCCTCAATTGGGTTCATGTGGCGCCCGTTGGGACATTTCGGTGGTCCGCTTCTCGCCGCAGTCACGTCTGCATTTAATGTGAAATTATGACTTTAATGGCCATACAAATATATACTAGAAAAAATTCGGTATACACCCAAATTGCTTAATTTTTTATATGAACACTTCAAGGGGTCCCTTTAATTGCCGGCAAAAGGTCAACGTACTCTTAGGGGGAAAGAGAATATAAAATTGCGAAAATATCACAGACACTGCTCGTATTTTTCACAATTAGCTTTGGGTCTTCTCGGAAAAATTAAACTTTTTCTTGTAGCCTTGGTGGAAGGGACAACCTGAAAGGTATTAATCAGAGCTAAAGCTTGCTGTTAAACAAAATTAAGGAGGCTTTGAGTTCAGCTTGATTAAGATTGCAAAATATATATTAAAACGTGAGAACGTTTCCCAATTCCTTGAAATTTTATAGAAAATATTATATATGTAAAGGTTGAATATTAACAATAATAATACTTTTTCATGGACCGCTCAAAGGAGTCAAGTGTGTCAACTGACACTTGCAGCCCTCGACTATCTCGTGCGCTGGAAAATCCCGAAAAAGTGCTAACCAAAGTCCAGTAAACGTTGAATGCCAATTTGATTGATTGACTTGGCCAATACGTGTGTGTTTGCTCCGCTTCTGTGTGCACAAGTGTGCTTTGGTGAGCGCGCAAAAAACCATATCCTGGATCTGAAAACCCGGTGGTATGTGTGAGTGAATGTGTATTTGGGCTGTGGCTTCCTTTCATCCTGTAGGCAAACGCAGTGTAAAAACATTTAAGGTTTCAATTAAGTGAAATCCCAAACGGCAAAAAAAATAAATGGCCGAAAAAAGGCCAGGACTCCGCCGAATGACTGAAGATGCCCGGGAATGAGGCTGAAATTTTTCAAGCAATCAATTTGGGCCTTCGAGTCCAAAGAAAGGGAAAAAGCAAATATATATACTCCTTTTTTTGTGCTGCTAAAGCTGGACCTGGCCCAAGTGTTTTGCGCTTTAAGCTGGACCCTCCTGGAGCTTACGTGCAGCATGACAAACGATGGCTGCAGGACCCAAGGAGCGGAGGACCAACCCTTCCATCAAATGTCAGAGTTCGGACTGTAACAGTCACTTGAGTTATATTGAGATTTATTAGAGAGAAAAGTGCCGGCTACCATCATTAATTATGATCGACCGGCTGGCAGCGATTTTATTTGTTTTCCCCCGGAATTTACACGGCTGCCGGACTGCAATTTATGCACCAGCCGCCTGCATTTCAATTTCACTTGCAGTTTTTCATGAACTGCCCAAAAGTCCGGAAGGCATTGGCAAAAAATAACTCTTGGCCATTGGCCAACTCTGTTTTTGTGGGCGACCCTACCACTCGGAGGTGGGTGAGTGACCCTGTTTCCGCCTTTGTTTGCACTGGCTTAAGAAATCAACAACTTACACTTTCTTTGGCCAAAAGCAGCAGCCTCCCTCCAGCCAGTTGTTTTGACACTTTTGGGCCAAGCAAAAGTTTCTCCTGCCAGAAAGGAGGCTTGCTTCCGATACGAAAAGTCCCGCGAATCTTTCTTGAGTTCTTTTGCCAAAAAATGGGAAGGAAGAGAATAATATTATAAAATAAAGAAAGAATAAATATTGGTAATAAAATGAAGTCGTAATATATTATAAATAGTGATAGTGATAAATAGTGTAGTTATTACATTTTTCTTATTAAAAAAAAATATTTTTAAATATAACTAACCTTTCAAAATCCTTCGCCAAGTGTACAAAATAGTTCCGTAATTGTAGCCACCGCTTTTTTCTCAGTATGCGAGGCCATTGTGGCATATAATTCGACCGATTTCTGTATGTGCTTGTAGGCCTGATTAAAGAGCTGGACAACTTTCGGCAGCCATTGGTCCTCCTCCATTTTGGGGACAAAGTATTCGCTTTTTTGGCCTTTTATCTGGCCGTCGATGCTTGTGGCCCTACAGTTTCGTTTAACCCAGTTGCCAGGCTGCTTTACCAGTTCCCATTTCGCCGGCAAATTTTATAATCAGCATTCTCGAAATAAGGAAAACTTTGCTATGTAAATTAAATGCCGAAGCCCGCAACTTTGTCCTGACATTTCTCGCTGCTAACCCAGAAAAATAAATACAAAAAATATTCACGAAACAAAAAAATCGTGTATATATGTTTGCTTGTACGTCGACGTACACTTTTTTATTGTCGCCGGCAAATAAATGTGGTTTAAACATGACAAGTCGCCGTGGGCTGCCAGCTCGTTATCACCAAATATTTTTGCACACGAAATGAGTGAATAAATAAGCCGGGAAAGCCGGGAAAGCTGGGAAAGCCAGCGAAAAAAACGCATGGGAGGGAACACGGCAAATAGCTCCTCGGCAGCTCGGAGGTGGATCGGAGGCACCACGGAGACCACAGCCACGGCCGAAAGGCGGTTGGGCCGCCGTTTATGGTCGTCACTTTTTTGGCCGCTTGTTTGACAAATAAAACGTGAAATGTCAGCCAGCCGGACCGAAAGCCAAACAAAAAGAGTAACCAATAAAAGCTTAATTAACTGTTTATGGCCATGGCATGTTAACAGGAACGTGCCGAAATTCGTCCTCAGCCATTAATCTCAAGTGGACAGGGGGACCATCGTCCCCAAAACCGCAAATAGGGGAAATACCAAAGCCAAATGCCAAGGGTTTAATGAGGGAAAACCCCCAAGATTATTGATCATAAATTAATATTATTTTAAAACTTCATACATCTGAAGGTATTTTTTGTAAGAATCCTTTAAAGTGTTCAAAATAGTATTTCGACTACCAACCTTTCATATACTGGGCTGTCAGCTGTAATTCAAAGCCCTCAAAACCAGATTCGTACGGGGGAAGCAGATCGGAAAACACTTGTATCTTGTACATTTATAATTTTGTATCTCTTTTGAGTAAAACTCTGGGCATCTCTCGCTGCAACCGCAGATCATGTCAGAGGCAGACAGCGTCGTCTGGAGAAAGTTCGAGATCTCAGCAGCAACGCCGAACAACAGTCACATTTCGCTTCATACCGAACTGAAAATAGAACTGGAAAAGCTAACGGAGGAGATTGAGGAGCAGAATGAGCTAAAGGAAACTGCTGAGGAGCAGCAGGAGAAAGCAACGAAAACCGAAAGGGACTTGTCAGAGGCTGTGAAGGACGGGGAGCCCAGAGAAGATCCGGAGGAGTCTGAATCTTTCAAGGAATTCCAAAGTCTAGAAAGCAGTGGTGATTCGTCCTTTATTAGCCAAGCTCCGCAGAAGCTCAGTCAGTCACAGGAAGAGCTACGACTTCAAGAAGGCTGTGGCGATACGGACGACCTGAGTTGCCCCTCGTCCTTCCTTTCATGCTCCTCCTATGAGCGTCTCCGGGCATCGATTTGCAAGAGAGACCGTCGCTCGTCCACATTAAACGTGAGAAGCCCCGTTGATCTGGACTTCGAGCAGGACTTGGAGACCACCTTCTCCGACATTAAGCTTAGACATTCCTCTTCCACCAGTAGCGTAATGAAGGGCAGGTCCCTGAGCCTCACCCCCAACAGCCGCGATAGGGAAATTGGCTTTGAAATCAACAACAGTTGTTGGCCCTATTTCAGGCGTTCCGATATCGATGTGGCCCTCTCGGCCTTCAAGCAAGTGGACGATGACAAAAACGGGTATATATCGCTGTGCGAGCTGAAGAGATTCCTCGAGATCCTGGAGATGCCCCAAACCCACTTGAAGGCCAAAAAGATAATGGCCCAAGTGGTTGGGGGCTCGGAGGAGCGGCTGAATTTCAGCGAGGCCCTGATCATATTCGGATCCCTGAAGCATCGCCTGGTGCCGCTCAAGTGGCGGCTACATCACCGCGAAAAGGGCCAGTTTGTCATTAACGATAGGGTCGACGTCGCCCAGGTGGGCGTGACCGGGGCCAAGCTTTTCTTCGAGGCCAAGATCGCTTTGCAAACACCCAGATACCAGAAGGAGAAGATCAAGAACAGCACTGAAGCTCTCAAGGAACCCCAGAGCGAACCCTGATCCGTTGCGTTTAAATTTCACGTTGAATAACTGCCAAATTTCACGTTTATTTGCTGACTGACCTTGGGTCTACCGCATAACTTCCCCATAAATCATTTTCCAATAAAACACGATCCAGGAACGCGAACTCGACTTAAGTGACCAATCAAAGGTAATTGGCGGGCGGCAGAAACAATGCCCCCCGCCTTCTGATACTGGGCCACTTTTCAATTTTATTTTACCTTTTGTTTATTTCTCAGAGGCAGTGCAGTTAAGTTGGCGATTTTTTGGCTAAGATGGTTTCTTTAGGTTGTAAATATTTGCTTTGCTTAGATGTATTTATTACATTTACAATATATAATTGTAAATTACTAAGCTTCACCTAAAATATCTCAAGTTACCTCAAAGAATAACTATTACTTTTCACTACAGATTATTATATCTTTAAAAAAGAAAACAAGTCAGCACCACTGACTCTTGCCTGCTTGGCTCTTAGCCGCTTTCCGATTCCTGTTGGCTGGGGCAACGACTCCCCGAGGAGCGAAATGGGCGCCACACACGCCAAGTGGCAAGTTGTGCGACTTTTCCGGAAGTTGCCCGGCGGCCTCCAGTCCTGGGGACATACAAATATTTTCGTGCAAATAATTTGCGCGCTTAACTACGCCGGGCATTCGGATACGTATTTGCATGCCCCGCGGGCCGCCACCAGCTAACCCAGCCCTCAGGCGAGCGCCGATCTTTTGCACAGGATATCAAAAAGTTGGCTGGCCAAAAAAAAAAAAGGAAAAAGAGCTGGCACGCCATATAATTATGCTACCATTACCGCGGCTGGCTGTGTGCTAATATTTATAACTGATTTGGATTCGGGCATCGAACCGAACCGAATACACGCCATATACAAATTAAAACGAAAGCGGCCGCGGACGCTGCGTATACGCAATATCCCGGCGAATTGTGTAATAAAAATCCAACTAAAGTCATGCGAAAATAATGAGCCTGAGAGCAGAGGGCGACGCGTAACCGGAGCGAGGGAAATAGTTTTCAAATTAAAATAAATGCCGCAGCTGAAACAACTTTTATGCGCCCACAAGGGGTGGTGGAGGGTGCTTGCTCTCAGCCAACCAAAATGCCATGAAAGTAAATTCACTAGAAAATTAATTATGAACGACGATGGCGATGGCAGCAGGGCGGACGGTGACGTCGTAAGTGAAACCAATGCAGCGTTTAGCGGAAAAGCAAGGGTCGCTGGGTGAGCGCTGTGGGGCGTGGTGCCAGGGAAAGGCATGACCAGCCATACCTTTTAATGGCATTGCCATCAATTTCGCTCAATTGCGCGCACAATCGCATCTAATCACGTTGGAACGACCCCCGAAAAAAACTAACTTTAGGCCAAGAGGAGGTTTCACGGTTTCCAGACAAGGGAATACCTATTAGCTGGAAAAATACATAAGAAATAAACGGTACTTCTGGATAATTAAATATAAATATTAGAGGATTTTCAGTAATTAGAATTATTACTATTTAGTATATTAATCGCGGCACTCTTAAGAATATTCTTAAGCATTTATTTTATTACTTAATTTATTTTATAATTATTTTTTTAGTCACAAAATATCCTACAGTTCGCCTGTCTGTCATACCTTTGCCAACTTCAGATACACTGCTGTGAGTGGAGACAACTTTTGGATACCCTTACAGAATGTTTATGGTTATTGCTTTATGACTGCCTCGGCCTGAGTGTGTGTGGCTATGTGCGTGTGCACACGCGAGTGTGTGTGTGTGTGTGTGCTTGTGGAGATTGTGAAAAGGGGAAAAGGGTCACGTGTCAGATGTCATTGACATGGTTTGCCTTGCCTTTAAGCGCTCGCAAACAAGCCAACACAAACACACACATGCGGATGAGAGCGAAGGCATCAGCATCAGAAGGACGGGCGCCGGAAAGTATGCCACGGTTTTTGCCTCATTTGCGCTCAACTTTTTCTGGGTCCCGAGGAGTCCTGCAAGACCTCCTCCACATCCACCTCCGCTTCCACCTCCACCCACTCACTACCAATTGCAATTAGTTGATGTAATAATTTTTGGCAGCTGCGTAGAATACCCAGGATCCTCGAGCCGTGTTCTCCTTCCTCCACTCATAATTGACAGGAACCGAGATGCACAGGCCAGTTCTCTGGGGAAGGCGAGGGCCGGCGGGAAAATGAATAAATAGGCACATGTCAGAGCTGTCGGCATGCCTTAAATTCAATGTCACCCAGGGCACGACGTCTTATCCTGTGTCCAGTAATTCAAGCCCAGTGTGTTTTGCATACACAGAAAATATTGTCCACATCATTTATTTAAAGAATTTCTTAGAAAAGAAGATTTTCGTTAAGATATATACATATGCATTCATATTTATATAATTTCCAAACGTAGTTATATATAGTTTTTTCGAGTGCATTAACTTTCAAAATAGGACCGAAATTGTATATTTAGTTCTCTCCTCATCTTATACCCTTTTCACTAAGTTGTCTCTGAAATATCCCAGGGGGTCCTAGAACAGAGACCATATCATATTCCCCCACGTGCGTGAGTTGGGCATCCTAAAACTTAAATTTCTATTTTAGAGCCACATTTTTGGGTCAACGCCCGAGTCAAGTGACAGCAATAAATTTTATTGGAAAGCCACGTGTCCAGCTAATTAGAAATTGATACAAAATAAAGTGGGAAATGCGACATTTGCTGGCAATTACATTTGATTATTAAATGATTGCCTTGCCACATCATTAACCAAATATAAAATCAGTTGAAACAGTTCTTTATTGGTGAAGAAGCATGGATATATTTATTGTTCTTCTTTTAAAATTAATATTTTTTTTTTTAGTTTTTCTACTACGTTTATGCAGAATCTAATCTCCCAGTTTACTTGCTGCCAAAAGTGAAACTATACCACGGCTTTAAATTTAAATAAAGTTGCAGCTAGTCTAGCAGGATAACTACTTTTTGGTACAAAATAACAACTGCAATAACAGCAAATAAGAAATTGTTGCTGAAATAGTTTGGACAAAGGATTTAAAAATTGCATTCCCCTTAGAGCAGCTGGAAAATGTTAAAGGAATACTAATAAAGTTACAAAACAAATTTAATACTCTCTTTTGTTCACAAAATCAACCTACTAACTAGTTAAACGAAGGCTTCATAAAGCTCAGTGGCTTTTTATATTAAAAGCTTTTGCTTATTATAATTTAAATGCCATAACAATTCGATGAATTTGTCCAATTCCCTTTGCTACATTTTCAACTGCGTAGAAAACCTAAAACTTAAAAACTGCAGCAGGAATTGTATGTTTGAGAAAAACTGTTAAAAATACGAGGGTGAGCATCCTTTGAAGGGGCACTAAAACCAATAGTTGGCATTCCCCAACACCCCAGATCCTGCGAGTTTTTCCTCCCCAGCTCCATCTTACACTAGTTGATGTTTTTCTTAACTTTATGGCAAGAGTATTTTTGTTAGCTCGCAGCTCCGGCAAAACTGCAACAAGAACCCAGCTTTTCGATTCAATTTCCGTGTTCACAATGCGCTTGTTGCTATTTTGCATACTCAGGAAGGAGCAGGGATTGGGTTTCGGAAGGGGATTTGCATGGATGTGGCTGGTGGATAGAGTGGGAGTATTGAAAACATTGGCAGCTTCTGGCGTAGGCGTGACTGGGTTCCTTGTTCTTCGCTGAAAAGTTTCCTTCGCCCTTCGTTCTTAGCCCTAAGTAATTCGCAAACAGTGCAAGATTTATGCACTCGACACCGGCAAAAACTTGAGCTCTACTTGCATTTCGCAAATGTTGTTGAAATGCGACTGGGAATTAAATGGGTTTCGAACTGCTACTTACTTACTTGGTGAGAATCAGCCTTGGCTAACAGAGTATCGGTTGAAGATAACTAGAATATATTATATATTTTTTAAGATTGCAAGGATATTTTATAAAAATCGTACAACTTATCCCATGTTAAGGGAGTGCAAGGATCCCTATCCCTCCTTAGACCAACAGATTCAGTTCCGCTTTACTCTTGGGTTGGTGCTCCGCAAGAAAACACAAACTTCCGGCTGCATATCAATAACGAAATAAACTTGTTATGTGCCTAAGCTTTGTAGGAGGAAAATCTTGGCGAAAAAGTTGTCCGAGATTGAAGAGCATCGTTTGGCTGAACTTTAACCCTCTGAAAGGAAGCGTCAACAAGACAACACAACTAAAGACAAGACAACTTAAATGAAATTAAGTGTAAAATTATCAAAGTAGCCTGCTAGCGTACAAATGTCATGATGGAAAACCGACAAGAAAGAAGCGAAAATTTAGGAAGTTGGGGAACAAAGAAAATCTCCAAGCCGCCAATCTATGCAACATTCATTTTTCTTTTGTCATACATAGTAAAAGCCAAACGAGCTTGATGTTGAAAAATTGAAAAAACGAGACCCAACGCAGGGACAGGAGTCGAGCAAAAATATGAAGAAAGTAGGGAAATGGGCGGAGGAGATGGAAAGTCTTCGCCCGACGTGCTTAACCCTTTGCCCTCGAGTCCTTTTTTGCTCCCATTCCTTCAGATGATTCTGAAAGGCAAGTTTCATAATGATAATAATTTTGTGCATGATTTATGAATGAACAAGTTTTATGGCCCCGAAACGAAACGAACCAGGCCAGCGTCTTAGCCGTAAAGCCAGTGCAAACGTTAATTTCCAAAGGAGTGGGGCTGACCAGAGGTGCTGCGTCCTGAGTCCTTCGTCCTCGAGACCGGCCCACCTTATTGCACTTTAATATTTATTTCGACTTTGGAGCATAGTAAATTTGCATCTTTCAGCGTTCAAATTTCCACGAGACCAGGTGGAGCAGGTGGAAAACTGGGTGCGAGTCGACTCTGTGTGTGTGTGTTAACCCTTTGAAAATCATTTCGGTGTGAAATTGTGTCCGCCGAGGTAGAGAGCCGAAAGTGAGAGAGAGAGAGTGAGCACGTGAGCTCATTGAAAATGCGCGCTAGTAAAAGTTTCCCCTGCCCGAGAAGCAGTGAAAAGCTGGCTGGGAAAATCGGGGGGCCAGGGGGCGAGCATGCAAGGTAATGCTCTGGTACTTGCTTTGGCCCCGGCTCCAATTCGAGTCCGGCTCTGTTTTTCGCCATTAAATCGAGGTCCCAGAAGTGCGCTAGACTTTACCCATTTCTTTTCAGTTTTCTACACTAGGTAGCCGCAGATTAGGCGGGTATATTGGGTCAAAAGTAATAGACATAATAGTAACTAAACATAATTTAATTAAGTGTCAAATAGAAATAATATTCACAAGGCAATTAAGAAATAGTCAACTTTAAATATAGGGTTTTTTTATAAAAAGATTATTACTTGATAGTTGGTTTTTATTAAATTACATCTCAAAGTGAAGCATACAAATTGTTCAGCTTTAGTATTTGTCTAGTTTTTACTACTATTAAGCAGTAGCTTATAGTCGATATTACTTAATACGAGAACTTTTTTTTTGGCGCTGCCACAACAGGCCATAAGTTGCGCTCGGGTCTCGCGTTTTATAGCCGCCGGGCCACTGATAATATGAAATTAATGTCCGGCGCCCCTTGCCCGCATTTGGGCCAGACCTAGTCCAACGCTGACCCCAAACCAGACGGTGCAGTTAGCCCGAATCCCGGGCTCGAGTCCGAAAGTTACCCAGAGACTGGCCAGGATTTACGGGGCATGCAATCGATGAGCAGTTGTGCGGCATGTTGCATGCTTGCAATTAGGCGGAGAAAACCCCAGCAAACCATCGAAATTATGCACAGCCAAGAAGGTCAAAGTGTGTCATAAATGGAACTCTGCGCTTCAGTGTGTGTGTGTATTTGGGAAATTTTTCTTTACAATTTCGGTTTGCTTTTCAGCCGAAATTCGCACGCAAATCATGGAAACCAAATTGTACACGGGGCCCAGTTCCGAAATGTAATTTCTTTTACAAATTTTAGCTATACTTGAAGTATTTAAAAAGCCAAACAAAATAAATTTCATTTAATAAATACACAAACTTTCATTTTATAATAAATCCTATTTTTATAACCCTTTAAAATCAGCTATCCAGGGGTTTCCGTTTCTTTTTAACAACTAAACAAAATACAACCTAATCTCGAGTGGAAAAGCAGGGGAAAACCTTTTATAGAAACATGAAAATGATGAAAACAACTGATAGGCAAGGGTAAAAGAGTTGTTGTTACTTCGTACTTAGTCATAAATTTGATTCTGCTTGTGATATAACTGAAAGAGAAAACGTTTTTGGTAACACATCAAAACTCCATTTTTGGTTGCTTATTATCACGAATATGTATGGGTGTGTGGGTTACACTAGCACACTCGCACACACACACAGCTCACTTGAGAGCGGCATCGTGTATTTTCAAATAAATTCCCCAAATGTGACAAGGACATTTGCATAGAAATTCTAATGCCACACCACAGAAACACACACAGGCAAAGGGAAAAAGGATCCGAGAAGAAGGGCACTGGGTGGGAAGGGTAACCAGGTGGGCTGTGGACACTCGAGTGATGAGTTCTTGGCAAATGTTTGTTGCAGTTTATTTGCGCATGTAATTGAGGTCGTAAGCAACACAAGACACCCAAGCAAACAGCAGGAGGATCAGGGCACAAAAACCGGGGGAGAGGGCACACAAGATGGCACACATGTGTGCTCCCTTGTTATACCCCGAAAACAGGGGCACATTTCAGCCAGGATTCCGATGGGACTCGGAATTCATCGACATGAATTCCCATCAATTGTTGTTTGACATGCAATTAATTCGCTTCGCTCTCCACAATGCGAAGTAATGTCAGTTTAATATCTAGCAATTGTGGCAAATTTAATTGACTAAAATACATGTTGCGTGGCCCCGGGCGTTGCCATCTAGCTTTTGAAACCGCAACTAGGCTATGCAAATTATTCAATTTGGATGCAAATGCTTTCGAGGGTTGTGCTGCGGCGGCAAAAAAATAAAGAACAAATTTAAACACATAAGGCATATAAGACAGAGTCGTCGTGAAGTGTAAAATATATAAATTGAGGAGATACTACTACTTCTTTGTGTCATTAATTTATAAGTAGTTATTAATTACACATGGCAATAAAGTATAATCTTATTAGTTTTTACGGGTTTTAAATATCCTTGAAGTACAGCGTATTGCTAAGCCCAAACATATTTAATACATTTAAAAGCAATCCCCTATTTTCCCGCACATCCATAAAGTAACACATTTTTCGTAATGAGTTCTTATTGCTTGTCATTTTAATTGAATATTGAATTGAAAATTACATGCAGAGTCCCCGTTTTTTTACGCTTCGTTTTTTGCCGCCGTCGCCATTTAATTAAATAGCGGAAATGAACAATTTAATTAATTTATAGCATATGACAAAAACCATCCGCTGTGCAATTATCACTGAAACAACAAAATGAAATAACCATCAAACTAAGCGAAAGCTTCAAGTTTTGCATACATTAATTCTGTCATTAGCAATGCAGCGTCAAGGGAAAATGATTAAAAATTAGGAAAAATGTTTATTAACGCGAAAAGGAAGGCAGGCAACTAAAAAACTATTCCAGAAAATAGGTTATAAAATATATGTTTTCGAATGATTGTGATCATTATATCTCAAGATAAATAAATAAAGTTCTTTTAATTTATTAATTCATTCATCCATTTTTAATACTTATATTTTTATCACAGGCATCTCCAACTGCTTTACAAAATCCTACTTCCCTCTGAAAGGGTGTTAAAATACTATTTTAAATCCGTCTGGATTTGGGCTTAACTTCCCAGACATCCGCTAATTGCGTCCAACGCTTTATGGCTTACTGGACGCCAGGACGTCTGCTCTTAAATGGCTTAGATAAGGATCACACACACTCGGGGTCGTCGTAGTAGCTGCTAATCACTTGACAACACGCGAGCTTACAGCAATCGCTCCCCAGCCCCTCGAAGCGGCTCGAGCATAAACCAATAAAACAGTCACACCAGCCATTTAATATGCATGCACAGGACCTCCAAGTGAAATGAATGGAAGGAGCGAAAAAAGCCGATGGCATGTGTGGGCAATTCATTTATTTTAATGAAAAGTAAATTTCGTATTTACATACGGGCAGGTAAACAGGCCCCGGGGCCAGGAGACGAGCAAACAGACAGCAGAAATATGTATTTTTCGAATGGAAATGTGCTCCTAATTGGGTAAGAGGCCATCGCGTGTGTAAGGTCTCATTAAAGTGATTGAGAAATAACGACAGATTTCACATTTCACATTCTTCATACGGAGAGAGAGCTGGAAAAATAATGTGTAAACACTACTGGAGAAATTATTTATGTTACCGAGAATGAGATTTTTAATTAAATTTGTATATAAATTATTTATAAATACACCAAACCCGGAGGCCTTAAATTCAAGAATGAAGATGAAAGCAAATTCACTTGAGTTATTTTCCCCATTCTTAGCAACCCATTATTTTCTTTACACAAAAAGGTAAAGTGGTTTGCCATGCTTTGGAATTTATAGTCTGCTTTTTTTTTGGCACATAGCCCACTTGTAGACGCACCTTAAACCCTTGGCAGAAATGCCATTCCCCTCGACCGGGTTTAATTAAAGCGCAGCTGGATGGCAGGATTATGCCTCCACACACACACACTCTCCCGGGCAGCACTCAAAAGCCGCACAACAAATGTGTACGTCAGAGCTGGCATTGATTTATTCAATGCTCGCGCGCGGCTAAAGTCGCGCTCAAGTCGCGCGGCAGTCGCCCTGCAACCGCCTGATAATCAAATGTCATTCCTGGTGGCGCCCCACCCGAAATACTCACGACAAGTGCTTAATTTATTTTGCATTAAAGCCTCATTTATCTTTTCTTATCGCCTGTGCAACAACATTGAAGATTTACTCAGCCAGCCGGCAACACGCCCCTCCGAAAAATAAAAGGGGGAAGAGGCGGGTAGATGTAGTGCGAGCAGTGTATTTGTGTGCACAGGGAGGAATAATTGATATTTCCTAGAAATCCATTACAACTAACTACCTCTTTGATTGAAAAATAAATGTATTTTAATAATAATTTGTTAAAGAGTATTCTAACTTCAGTAAATATTCATAATTACTCACAGCCCACCCACTTTCTTCAGTGTATTTGTGCGGCCGTGTTTGTTTGTTGCGCCGCCCGACACGCCCCTAATTTATGTGCCTTCAGTTGCAAGCAAGTCTATGGTCAACGCCTTCTTTCCGCAATTTTTTTGTGGGTCCTGCCTCGTTGCTTTTTGCGGCAATCGTCTGGACAAGCTGCAAGTTGTTACTCCTTGTTGTTGCCGTGTCAATGTCCTGTGTCCTTCCACCCGCCTACATGTGTGTGTGTGCCTGTGTGTGGTTGCGGCCTTTATTAATTGCAACGCCTCAACAAAAATTGTTTGGCTTTCTCGTTTTATGTTTGGCCGTACAAAAAAATTGTTTCCCTTTCAGCTGACAACTGCAAAAATGGAAATAGGCACCCAGTGAGCGGCAGAAAAAAATGTACGGACAACGCCTGCGGTTACGCTTTAAATTGTTGCCAATTTTTTGTGTCTAGGCATTGTCGCTTGCGGCCATTATTGAATTAGGCTTTGTGGTTCAGCTGAAAAAAAAATGAGAAGAAAAACCCCAAGCATAACAAAAGAGAGGGAAATAAAAATGGGAAAAAGTGAGCATAACTGATTAAACGTGAAAAAAACTTCCTGTCAAATTCCATCAAAAGTTTTGGGACCTCAAAATGCAAATCGAGTTTATGTTGGGGTTTCGCTCAAAATTTCCAAATGAAATATTTCAGACAAATAGTAAAATTTCTTTTTAAAAACGCCCATTTTATTAGCTTAGTTTTCAGATAAGTCAAGGATTCTAAATGATTTCCTATCCTTTTAGAAGCGTTTTAATTTTGTTAAATAAAAATCAACGTTTGAGAGGAAAAAGAAGCGATGAGTTCATGCGACGAGAATAAAATAATAGACAACGAGTAAAAACAAATACAAAAGAAAATTTTAATTTTCCATATTTATTTTTTAGTAAGCATATATAAATATATATACATACTTACATAATCATAATTTCTTGATTCAAATAATCACAAGTACATTTTGTTAGGATATTATCTTAAAACTACAATAAATTCTCGATCAAATTTTAAGACAAAAGTTCAAAGGTTGTCTCAATTTCCACTTTTAACTAATAATACCCTTCACTCTTAAATAATTCAATTGCTTTACTTCAAACTATAAAGGCAGAGAAAATAGAGATGGATAAAACGCCCATATTGTTTCAGGTTTTATGGTTTCGTGTTATGATTTATGGCAAAGCATAGAAATCAAAGGAGCCAAATCAAGGCAGTACTCAAGAAATGTTTACAGTCATAAGTTAATTACATTTGCTGGCTGCTTCCGCAATTAATTTTTGGCTTCAGAGTCGCTCACCTGATTCCTTGATTTTCTTTATGGCCCCGCAAGCACCTGCAAGCACAGCACAAAGTTTTCCCGCTTAGTGGGTCAATGTAATAATTTGCACAACAGCAGAAACCAAACGATAACAACGCAAACGTGCAAAAAGCTTGAGTGAAAGTGCAGAGAAAGTGCCGGCAAACAAAAACAGCCATCGAACATCGACAAGGAAACCCTTATTCCCTGGCCCCGCTTGTAGTTCTGCTCTCTGTTTTAGTGTTTCATCGTTTGCTAAACGGAAATCGATGGCAACTCCGTGTTCGAACGAGTTCTCGCACATTGTGTGGCTTATCGCCGGGAAAAGCGTTCCCAGTTATCGTTATGCGAATCGCTTTCCCTGGTTTTTCCCCGAACTTTTTCGCCTCGGACAACGATAGGGTGATAGAACAGGTCTGGACCGAAGCCTTTGAAAAACTGTAATGATAGAGGTTTGAGATTGAAATAATGTAGCAAATAGTTTTCAATGAATCTTTTAATATAATAATATGTTAGTATTAACACGAATCTAAGCATATTTAGGGAATTGAAAATGTTAATTTTAAGATTCTAAATCAAGTCAGAATTTTAATTAAAACCATTCCAACCTGTGGAGGGCCACTCTTGAAAACCCGAAGAGTAAACATTTTTACGAAATAACCGCGAACACCATTTGTGGAACGGCAGCACAAACACATTTGCGAAGCGAGCCGTTTTATGCATTAACATTTAGCGGCCAACAAACTGCATTTGTGAGCGAAAAGGAGGAGCGCCTGCGAGTTGCCTTGACCATTGTGGCAGGGTCTGTTCAGGGGCCGTATAACCGGATGCCTTTGGAAGCCATAACACGCATAATTACATGCCAAGCAACAGTTTAGATGCCAGCCATTAAAAATTAACTGCCAGCAGCGCAGTAAAAGGCAAACATGGGTTGGAGGTTGGAGGATGGAGGATGGTGGACGGGAACATAAATGAAAACTAATTTCGAGTTTTTTCAATCTGGGTTAAAAGGGTCGAGTCGCTCCGCCAGACCATCCGATTGCCCTGATGTTGCAGCTGGCACTCGCAATTTTTAATCAGAAGGCAAAACCCTTTGAGCCCCGAGAGCAGCCAAAGGATCCAATGGAGGAGCAGCCATTCAGCGGGTCTTGCCAGCTTCGCTCCTCTTCGGTGAAGCTCTGTATATCGCTGTGTGTGCGTTGGTAATTGTAAACTGCTGGCTGATGTTTTTACAAATCATTTGCAATTCATTTGCCAGGCACTTATAAAACGTTTAAAAGCGAGTTTTTAATTACGCCCAGCTTGCAGATACTGTATCCTTTGCACGAGTAGTGTCTACGGCGTTAGCATCTGTAACTGAGTCAAGGAGTCGGTGGCTTAGCTACACGGAGAAAAACCACAAGTACATTAAATAGGATATAAAATGGATTAAGCAAAGTCAACAATCATATTCCATGTATTTTGTGTGATAAATAATAATTTTATTTTATTTCCTGTTAAGTTTCTGCCCACAAATTCAATCTAAAGTAAACTCAAGTGTAGGCACTCTAGGTACGAGCTCTTCGGCAAGGTTGGAGTATTTGTTTCCTTTTAACTAAATCAGCCGTATTCAAGCTCCTGATGCTCCAGTGCTCGACTGCCCCAACGCATCCTTGCCATCCCTAGATATCCAACTATCCAGGCTCTGCCCCACTCTTAACCACCTGAGCTCTCTTGCAACGAAAGCGGCTTACTTGCCATTCGCCTGCTGGAGTATGCATCCCAGTTGCGTCCCTATGATGGGGCTCCACGCCGGCAATGTCTGGCCCCGTCATCAATGTGGGCAACTGGGGATCTGGGCAGGTCGGGCACTCGGCAAAGGGATACTGCCTACAGGCTGCATTTAGATGAGCCGATGGATTTGTGCTGATTGTGGGCGGGGAAAGCGAGCTCAGGCCGTTGCTCCGGGCGAGTGGAAAGTCCCTTAAAGCGCTGGGAATCTCGCTCAACAGCCATCCACCTTTGGCCACTTGGCAGTGGCTCAGACAGTCGTCCTTTGGCCAACTTGCGACTCGGCAATCAGCGGCCATTGTGAAGGGAAGGGGAGCAGAAGAAGGAAGTCGGAAGCAAGGAGGAGTCTGATCCAGCCCATAAGTACCTCGGTGCATTGGCCAAGTCCAGCATCGATGGCTGTTCCCAGTTCTGTTTCCTTAGCCCATTCCGCACCAGCGATTTTCCAACTGGCGGCTGCCACTCAACTTTTACTGCTGCCAACGGCATGCATGATGAACGCACTTGGGAAAAATATTACCAACCTTAAATAATTCCACAAAAATAAAAGAATAAACTACAATAATAATTTGGTTTATTGAATTAATTACCATTTTTAAATACAACTTTAAGTTTTTAAATTAAATACTCTAAAATCTATTCATTTTATTTGCTGTGTGTCCTGAGCAAAACAAGGAAAAAAGTAGGACGACTGGAAGGCTCGCTCTGTGTTTGCTCAAGTCCCCCTCCCTGGCAAGGCAGTTTGCTATTTATCCTGCCAGTTGTGGGCTGCAGATCTAAAGCCCAATCCAGAGCCAGAGCCAGGGAGCCACTGTGTTTGTTTGCTTTTTAAAGTTGCAATTATTCTACACATTACACCATGGCAAACATGACCCATTTCGCCGGCAGTCCTCGTCGCCCTAGCTATTGACTTAAAAAATTCATTTCGCTAGATTTTTTTTTTTTTTTCATTAATTGCAAAATAGGCAGGAGCCGAAACCGTGCCCGGCCCCTTTCAATATTTCATGGCTTTGCTAAGGGAGATTGCTGCCAGTTGGAATACCAATCGGAGAGGCCATTCCCCTACTGTCAGGACTAGAAAAGGCAGTGTTTCGGGTTCTTAAATAATAGATATATTCCAGGCAAGTGCAGATGATAACTACGACAATCACGTCTTCAGTTGGCATTGTTTGTGTTTGGGTATTACCCTTGATAACAATTGTTATAGGGTATATTAGCGAGTTAAGCTATGAATATTAAATCATGTTTAATACTTTTAAACGTAGAACTTATAAATATGAACAAATATAGGGATCACAATAATGGTAAAATAAAATTGTATAGCTATTTTTTACACCAAATATTGCATTTAAAAATATAGAATATATTCAATGTTTAATTACTTTCAAACAATTAAAAAATCTCGACTTGTTTTCCTATTTATTTATGTTTCCTGGGTGTCAGCCATGTCGTATTCTTCCCGTCTTGTGTTTGAAAATTCCTCTTTCATGCCTCTCGCATGGTTGCCATTATTTTGGCCGTCATTCTTCTAGCTTTCTGCCTGCATTTCCGTTCGCTGCAGTTTTGTTTTGTGTTGCCGTCTCCTCAGCATCTTAGCCATCGGTGGCTGTGCAAATTATTTGTTTTTTTTTTTGCGCCAGGCGAGATTCCTAGACGCCTCCGCCAAGCCTTCCTCCCTTTAGCGACACACTCTTTCCTATCCAGCGCGGTCGTCGCCATGCGTCAACAATGAATTTTATGGCTGGCCTTGTGCGTGAGCTCGTACGAATTTTCCCCATTTTCTTGCTTTCTTTCTAGTTTTTTTTGCAGCACGCTCTTCCGCTTCTGGCCGTTCGTGTTCGCCCATTTTTATGTAGATTTAAGTTAGTGCCGAGCACTTGAAATTGATTGGACAACTATTGGCTTCAAAAAATTAGAGCGCAACGCTCACATAAAACTCAACTTTAGTTTCCAAGCGAGGGTGTGTGTGTGTGTGAGCGGGCCAAATGCAAACATAAAAGTCTAAAACGGAAATGGGAAATGGCCGCAGAGGCAAGAAGATGAAGAAGTGCCTCCCTAAGTGAGTTGTTACAATATGAACAGTTTGTGGCCAATTTGTGCCGGGCAACAATTGTTTGCAAAAGGTTCTTGAAAGAGAGCAAATACCAAATAGGAGAATGGTATGCAATTTGTTTTGCAATTAAGTGCTATAATTTAGAAACCTTGTGCCATATGACAAAATGTCCTGAAATTGCTAACTCCAAATCATTCTGCTTCGAGCAAGATAAGTAAAGGTGATCACTAAAAATAATAAAATAAGCTTAATAGGTATATCCACAACGTACTATTATTTTTATTCTCATTAGTTTCAGCATTTAAAAGCATTATCCTTATATACGTATCGAATATCAGGCCACTTAAATCGTCTAAAATTGGCAGGCAACACTCAAACCGTAATTATTCTTAGCTCCGCATTGATTTCCCAGGTAAGCCGGGCGAGTACTTTGACCTTTCGTCAAAGGAATAAACAGAAATAAAGAGAGAACGCTGGCTAATGGCGAACTGGCAGAAAATCTGCATCCGAAGTGGGTTAATAAACCACAAAATGCCAGCCGACGAGAAAATCCGGCTGAAATTCCGGAATATAAAAAGCCAAAGCGGGTCGAAAAACTCCTCCTCCGGATGGCAATCATGGCAATACGATAATGGAAATTGAAATAATTTGGCCGCTTTTGAGCAGGCCCAAAAGAATGTCAGGCTGGGCTGTGTAAAATTCCCTTTGGCCTGCCGCATAAATCACAAATGTGCGGCCAACTTGACAGAGTCAATGGATGGCGGCGGGGCATCGGCATCGGCGGAGGACTGGCCAACTTTAACACACAACAGCCACGCAAGCTGAAAAGTATGCTACACGGAGCTAGTAAATACAGCGAACACACTCCAGGCTGCACACACACACACACACACACATGGAAATGCGGCGCATATAATAATAACTTCATGGCTGCCGCTCACAACAAACAACGAAGAATATTGTTGCCTACTTGCAGGCGCAGCGCGAAAGGCAGAAAAAGTTTTTTAGCCGCCGTCCTTTCGAGCGCACGCAAAAGTCTTGCACTGCAAAATAAGGACTTGTGGGTAAGGATAAATTATACACGCTTAGTAAAATAAATGTTTAAGAAATATATAGTTTAGATGGTCTTATTACAATTGTTAGACGCATTCCTAATGTTACATACAAATAATAGTTTAAAAACATGGTATTTTAAATATATATACATAATATAGATTATTTTATTAATTTAATTAATATAAAAATGCAAAAAAAGTTCTTTTAGAAATT
>JAEIII010001006.1:0-21985 GCA_018905755.1 Drosophila ohnishii | reverse complement strand
GGCGTCTGGGCACACTCGAACGCGAACACCCTCAGATTGCCCGATCTGGCACTTTTGGTCTGGTACTTTTGGTCGCTGGGACCGAAAAGTCTGGCAACGCTTTTGTGCGAACGACCAGCGTTGCCAGACTTTTCGGTCCCAGCGACCAAAAGTACCAGATCGTCAGTGCACGAGTTGCGCCCTATTTGGAACTTTTAGTCGTAATATGACGACCTCTAGCGGAACAAATAGCAAACAAGCTGAAGACAGCGCTGCCAGACAGAGGAAAAAGTGCCTGGAAAGCAGTCGACCCTGTGGCATGAGGTTTCCGCGTTTTAGTGTTCAGAGAAGCCGCGAAAGCCGCATAGTTTTCATCTGGCCACACTAGCACATTTGCCTTTCAACTTTCAAACTCGAAACAACTTAATATTAAACTTTAAATAATGGACAGTGACAGCGACAGTGACAGCGTGGATTCCTACTACTCGGCGCTGGAGTGGAACGCTCCGATCGCAAACCACGAGTTGGAGTCCCTGGAGCGAAAACTTGGCCAAATAATATACATCCAGCAGACGGATGCACAGTACCACAAGGCCCTGCGAGACATGTGGAACCAGAGCAGCCTGTCGCTGCTGGTGGAGCCGAGCTTCTACGGACGGCACCAGGCCACGTCCGTGCTGGCAGTGGCCACTTCCTACGAGACATATATATTCGATGTCAAGGCCCTGGGCACCATTTTCAAGGAACTGGCAGCAATCTTGGAGGCAGAGCAGCCCCACAAGGTGGTGCACTACAGCCATCGAATTGCCGATCATCTGGTTAACCGGCATCGCATTGTATTAAAAGGCTTGTGCGACACTTTTGTAGGTTTATGCGTGGCCCGCCGCGAAAAATCGCCGTGCTCGTTGCCTGAGGCCATATCCCTGGTGTTAGGACTGCCGCTGCAGGAGCTTCTCTGCGAAGAGGTCACCGGAGGCAGTGAATCGCGCCGAAACTTCTCAGCCCGTCCACTCACCCAGAGTCAGCTACGTTATCTCGCCAGGATGGCCATCCTGCAGCAGCGGTTGCACGATGAGCTGAACAACGGAAACATTTGCTCCGAATTGCAGAGCATGTCGCTAGCCTTCAGCCAGAACTACTCTCGTCTTGAGATGCCTAACGACGTGGCTGTGAACATGGCTCCCAACAGTCAATTTGGATTCGGCTCAATAGATTCCAACAAGTGATTACAGGCGAAAACAGAATTTTGCAGACATCGCCCAAGGAAATCGATGACCACGAGATAAAGCACCGAAAATGAAAAGTTAATGAAAATCTGTACCTACGTTCCCACCCATTTTTGCATGAAGTTTGGTTCAATCCCGCCTGTACCTTGTCCATCTTTCCATCCTTACTTTGCATACTCGCTTTCTGGATCTCAGTTCGACTATAAAAATAGCTGCCAGGAACTAGAACTAGGAACTAGAAAACATTCGTAATTTAACCATAATATATAATAAGTACCGTAGAACATTAGGGATCCCCCATGTATAGCCCTCAATAACTAACTTAATAACTTTGAAATGAAGCTTTGGATTCCTTGAAAATGAAATAAATGTATTAAAATTTGTTATTTTAATATATTTCGTATTTAAATACATATATCACAAATATATAAAAAGTTTTAAATGCATTCTCAAATGAATTTTATACCAAAAAGGTCTGACTAAGATTAAACAATAGTTGTGTTCCATAGTTTAAATAATTAATTTTCGAAATGAAAAAAACAAATTAATTCGACACTTTCTTTAGCTTAGGTAGGTGTATGAATTATTGTCGGAACGCTGGAGAATACTCTTCTCGATCAAATACTCAATTTCTTCTTTTATTAGTCTTGTGTCCGGTTTGAAGTGATTCTTCAGCTTCTCGATAACTTCACCGATTAGCTGTATGTGATTTATGGTCATCCGCTTCTTCATAATCCGAACCATCACACACCGGAGTTGAATAGATCGCTTTTCCTTCAATTCTTTATCGTGGTATTTCGGTTCGATTTTTCTTTGCTTGGTTGAAACCGTGTTGATGTTAAGATGACGTTTTCTTCTTGTAAATTCCCTGGCCACTTCCACAGAGGAGGTAGTTGTCAGTGGCACGCCACAGACTAGAATTCTCTCCTTTATACAACCCTCCAATACCTGAAAAATAATTGCAACTAAATAACTACAAAGAATATAGTTAAATACACTTACCAAAGCTCTTATAGTAACAGGATGTACTCATCGTGTTATTAAAAAGTCTTTGCTTCATAGTTTTCTTTTTTTTTTTTTTTAACATAAAATCAAACTTACCGGTATTATGGTCTCTATTTGTGTGCCCAAGCTGACCGCCAAATCCTCGACTGTGTACCTTTCGTTCCGGTTGAATTGCAGCAGGAGCGCCATTTGCAACATGCCCACCTTCACAAAGTAGGGAGAACTCCGATCGATATTTATGATAATCTCCCCAGACGATTTCTGAATATTAAATTCTAATTTCCGACCTTTGTACTCATTGAGGAAAAATGCTCTGAAAAGGTCAACGGTTCGCTGAAGCTCAAAGGGCAAAATCAACCCGATATTGGATGTAATGTCTGTGGCATTAAAGCACTTAAGGCGAAAATCGTATCCCAGCCTGATATCCCTACCCACCAAATAGGAATCAAATTGATCTTTTATGACATTGGATTTCTGCATCTCCTTCAACTGCTTTGAAAGGTTTGTGGTGGCTTCATGGCCGAACCTCTTTGCTAGCAGGGAAATCATCGTTACCTCTAGGTCGTCGGAGGTGGATGTTTCGTTGATTTGTCGATTTTGCAAAGAGGCTCTGTATCGCATGAGAAATATATCCTTGTCGAAAATGAATTCCACCACCTCGACGATCCGCTTGAGCTCGTCCTTGAGCGCTTCTTCCGATGGATGCTTCGTCGTCATCAGTAGGTGGCAATACCTGACCAGCAGTTCCGTGGATGTCATCTTACTATTGATCTCGCTTGAATTAATTGCCGTTTCGCACACCTGATCGATGACATGAAGCAGTTTTTTGTGCTCTCTAAGTCCGCGCTCCAGAGGTCCGTGCCGCAATCCACATATGGCCTGTACGTAATCCTTCCCTCCCAGTGATCTTGCAATTGCATCCTTCAGCTGCGGTGCTATGTGACTCTTTAGGAATGCCTTAAATTTCTCTCCCTCCTCGATCTCGGGCATCGCCAAGCAGGCGTACTTGAGGAAGGGCTTCAGAGCGGAGTATTTTTTGGTTAACAGGATTCTTTCGAACAGATTCGTCGTCTGTTTCGCGTATAACTGCAGGACTCCCGATTCCATTCCGAATATATTTATTAACTTATCCCGAACCGTCGTCTCTTGCCTCACATCGTTGGCATACAGCTGCACAATGGACTGGAGCACCTCGTACACCAGCGAGGCGGCGTATTTCCTCTGACGGATAATGGCATCCACCAACGACCTGTCGATGGGCCTGAAAACGTGCTCCATCCAGAGGTGCATGGCCATGGGGTAGACCTCATAGATGTTGCTGTGGCCCACCTGTCGTTCTCGCTTCACCCAGTTCACGTTGAAATAGCGGCACATGAGGTCCAGTTCCGCACATGCTTTCTGGTAAGGCTGCCATTTTCGGGCATAGACGATGAGCAGCTCCTCGTATTCGGTGATGGTCTCCATTTCCGCTGCCATTTCCCTCAGCCGGGCGGTAAGGAAAATTGTCAAGTTCTCATAGAGGTGCTTTCCGGGATCCTGAGCCCGTACACTGCCATTGTGGACAAAGCTGGCGCAGTGGCGGTAAACGTAATCGTGGAACTGCATCTGTTGTTTGGGCTCTAAGGAAATGCCCTGGTTGAAGATTTGATCTAAAAACTTGCACTCCATCTTCCAGATTCCATCCAAGGAGCTGTTGTGCCACTCTTCTCGATTCATTCCGGCTTTTTTTCAAACCTTGAACATAAAGATACAATTTGTAAAGAGGGGAATCACCGAAATTTCACTGCTATAGTTATATTTAAAGACTTAACCCTTTCCGTTTCTGTAATTCGCTTTTCTTTTTCTTTGTACTTCAATCAGAATGAAAGGGTAAAACTTACTCAAATCGCAGGAATAAGTAAGGAATAAAATGATTAAACGAGATCGTAATTTCTTATCAAAAAAATATGAGAGCTTTGAGTTCAGTGATGGCAGAACTTTGATGATCTTCAAAAGCTATCGATATCTGATGCAAAGAAAAAGAGGTAGTTTGCAATGTTTATTAAAAAAATATTTCATTTTATTATTATTATTGTTATAAAATCGCTTCTTATTTCTCATATTTAAGCTCCGGACGGATTTGGTTTCTGCTGTCTATCGCTTTATCGCCACTAAAAAAAACCCACCATCGATAAGCTATAACAAAAGTATATATATGTACATACATACATACATTTAAAAGAAATAATGACCAATAAAAGGCAAAAGATGTCAAATATATAATAAATACGTACAATTAATAAAAAAAAAACCTTGATATTTGCCACCAAAATAAAAAAAATCAAAGTTTCAGTGCCAAAATAAATTTATTAATCATAATGAGAAAATATTGTTTTCTTGCATTTTTATATTTAATGGAATGTGCATATCTATGGCAATAAAAAATCATCAGAAAAGTTTACTATTTCGAAGCTTTTAAAAAGAATAAATTTTTCAAATGTTTCTTTTTTATCTTTTCTAAGGCAGGCGTCGATTCCGACTCGTCGGCGTCCAGGGCTTTATCCTTCTTATGTTCGTCCTTGAGCTGCTTTTTCTCCTTCTTCGACATTTTTTTGCCAAACTTTTTGGCACTGTTGGGAACGGCGGAGATATCGCGCTCGGAATTGTATGTATGCAGCCGGTCCTTGATACTCATATCCTCCTTAGCTTCCCGAACCCGATCGGTCTCCAGACTGTCAATCACGGCGTTGCGCATCTCGACGATTTTGACGAGTCGACCTATTAATACCTCTTCGTGGGCCTTATCCGAATCGGTTTTATTGCGCTCTGGCTGACCCATTAATACTCGAATTTCGTGCTCAATGTCCGCCTGCTCCTGCTCCAAGCGATGCTGCCGGCGAAGGTACATTAGCTCTGCTTGCCGCCTAAATAGTTCGTTTTTCTCATTAACCAGCTCGAACAATTGCAGTATAAGATCCTCAACTTCCTTGGAATTTGCCGCCTGAGTCTCTCCGCCCGGCGCCGCAGATCCCTCGTCATTTATATTTTCCATTACTTCGCAGCGATCCCTGATCATTTTTTCAAGGATAACACCCTGCTTCTCCAGACCCAGCTGTTGTACAGCAATAATTTCGAACTCATGCCGGATTTCTTGCAGTGGCAGCCTCTGGAGGACTTTGCGTGGCGGTATAGGCACGGCAGGGGCCGGCCCCTTCCGCCTCTTCCACTTTCCGTGCGTTGACTTATTAAAAGCCAATGGACTATTGAAGTCATTATAATCGATAGGGGCAGCAGTGCTTATCGCTTGGTTCCCCTTCAAGTGGTCCGGCGTCATATGTTCGGACTGCGTCGGGGGAACTAAAATGCGCCTATAGACTATGCTTGTCTCCTCGTCGGCACTCTGACCCTCCTTGTAGTCGGACGACTGTCGTGTGTCATCAGACAGAAGGCTCTGGTCCAGTGGTATCAACCTTCTGGTGGTGTCACTCGGGTTAGAGCCGGATTTCAGGAGCTGGTCGTGCAGGAGCGCCTTCTGTTCGTCCGATAGTTTCGAAAATCCTGGCTCCTCAAAATGCGGCTGCTTTGGCGGCTGCGGTGCTGGACGCTTTTTGCGCATGGGCGAACTCAAATCTTCGTGCCTTAAGTTAGCTGCTGAAGCGCGAAGCGGCTTGGGAGGCCCACTGGCCGATGGCAACGAGATACTGGAGCCACGCTCATCTGTATCCCGTTGGAAGGCTTTCGGCATTTCCAAATGCTCCGTCGATGTAGAAAAGCGACTGTTACGGGCGCCTGGAGAGGGAGCCTTGGGCTTTGGCACGGATTGCCTTGGGGTCGGCATGGGCATCTTTTTTCTTTGAGAAGGTGTCGGACTCTTGGAATGTAGTTCCTCTGGTTTATCACATTTGGGTGTTGAACTGTCACTTCCTTTGTAAGGAACTGGCTTCAAGAGCTCCACCTCATCGTCGGAGCTGTCGAAAGGATTAAGACTGTCATCCTCTTTAAAGGGATTTAAATCTTCGGGATAATCAGTTTCCGTCTCCGAAATAATCTTCTTAGGAGACTCCACAGCTGGTGGTCTTTTAGCTTCACTTTCTTGTTCGGAAATACTTTCGTTTGTTTTACTTTCTTTTTCTTTTTCTGCTTGGCAGTTTACTTCATTATCAGGCTTATTGTCTTTTTGTGGATGAGTCACGTCCAGAAAGGGTAATTCCTCTGTGGCTCTGCCCGAATCATCCAACTCCTCTTCATTTAGTTTCTCCAAAGAACTTGCTGCCACTAGGATTGTGTAATCCTCTTCGGGCAGGGAATTTGGAGGCGGACTAACCGGTGTTGTGGGAGCCTCAATCTCTGGTAAAGTTACTTGCTTTTCATCTCCCTTAGGACTTATCCTTTGTTCTTCCGGCTTTAAGGACGTATCACTGGCATCATCCCGTACAACAGGATGAAGTGAAATCTCTGTTTTAAATGAAATATTTTGCTTTTCGTCTGGCTTAGTACTTTGTTCGTCTGCTTTTACTGGCGTTTCTTTAACATCTCGTACAAAGGGCTTGGGTGAATCCTCAGTTTTGGGCGATCTACTTTGCTTTCCATCTTGTTCAGTACTTAATCTTTGATAGTACTTAATTCGGTCGCCTATTTTTGAGGGCGTTGCTTTGGGTTCGGCCAAGACTTCTTTCTCCTTACCCACTTCCTCACCCTCCTCCTCCTGGCCCTCCTCCTCATCGCTGAAGTAGGCCAGGCCTCCGATGGCAGCTTGATCATTAGATGGCGTACGATTTTCAATATCAGTTGTTAGGCTAAATTCACTCTCCTCATCGGGACAGGTCTCACAGCAGTACGTATTATTAATCTCCGTTTCGTAGAAGCTGCCTGGCGTGAGCAATGATCCACAGCGAGCACATTTCAGGCAAGTGCGGTGGTAGGCATGCTTTCCCACAAGGACTCGCTCGGCGAGAAAGACGGGAAGCTCACACTTCTGGCACTTGTCGCGTCTGGGCACGCCTACGATATGCATCATCTTCTGCGGCGGTTCACCCTCGTCACATATGGCTTCCTCGGCCTTCGGCAGCTTGAAGTTCTTTCCCAGCACCCTATAAAACTGAGACAGGTAAGTGAGGATCGATAGGCGGTCGGGCACCTCGTAGGAAACCATGTCGTCAGCATCGAGCAGGGCAGGAATTCCCAAATACTTCTCTGCCGTGGCAAAGGCCAGGCTGTTGTTCTCGTAAATATCCGCCGCCTTAAGTTGGTCGAATTTGATTAAATCTGGACGGAAGTAGTGGATGATCGCACAGAAGGCGAGTCCGTCTCTCCAAGAAGTGGTCATATTCTCGACTTTGACTCCCTCATAGCCACTTGTTATAAGACGGCACCAGTGCTCCAGGGCCTTTGTGCCACGACGTTCCATTTTCAGTATCTTTCCGTTTGCAAAGTCAGGAAATTACGCGAAATCATAAAGGTTTAATGGAATGGCAGCGTCCTTAAACAGCGGTAGCAACGGCATGTCACTCGGGCTCGGGTAAAATCAATTTGAATTTTCTTATAGAAATCACATTAAATGTAAACAAGAGTGGTGACTCAAACAATCAAGACGAAATCAGTCCAATAGACAGGGTTGCAGGTTAACAGGTTGTCGTGAGCATATCGATAGGTGAAGAAACGATAGGGGAACGTCGCTTGGTCACACTGACGATAAGAACCCGCAGCTATCAAAGTTACGCCGGCACGTGTAGTTAAGTAAAAAGTCCACTTTTTAGCTTTTCCCGTGAGCTCCAGTTTGCATTTAAGAACAAGAATGGTGAGTTGAATATCTATTACTTAACATCTAAGTGAAGACGCAGTGCAAACTCATCTGCTGCATGTGTTTCGAGAAGCTTCCACATCTAGTATACCCCCGCTGACTTGCCGGGGGAGGACTGTTGTGTAATCAGTGTGTGTGTGTAAAACATGGGTTAATTTGTTGGGGGCTTTCTTTACCCATTATAGGCCGCCGCTATCAAAAGGATCATCCCCATGCTGGACCGCATCCTCATCCAGAGGGCCGAGGCGCTGACCACGACGAAAGGCGGCATCGTTCTGCCGGAGAAATCGGTGGGCAAAGTGCTCGAGGGCACCGTGCTCGCTGTCGGTCCCGGCACCCGCAATGCCGTAAGTATTTCCCAATTATCTCTGAATGGCAATCATCTAATTTGATCATTCTTTTGAGCACAGACCACCGGCACCCACATTCCCATCGGCGTGAAGGAGGGCGATCGCGTTCTTCTGCCCGAATTCGGCGGCACCAAGGTCAATCTGGAGGGTGACCAGAAGGAGCTCTTCCTGTTCCGCGAGTCGGACATCCTGGCCAAGCTGGAGTAATGTTGCCCGCCCGGACACTGTCTCACAATTCTATGAATTCTATGTTTTTTATTAGTACGTAACACCACACACAATCCCCAAAAATATAATAAACCGCTGATGCAATATTTTTGTTTGCAATGCGCATGGACCGCCAGTGAATAAACTTCGAGTTACTTGTTAAATAGTAAAAAAGGAATTATAATTAAATAAAAACTGATCTTAGCAACCCGTTCTTTAAAGCAAAAAAGAATACAGGATAATCGTTAAAAAATCTATATTTGAACTCCTACTTAAGATAAGGTTTAGCTAGTCCAGCTTCAGGTTCCTCAGGCCATAGACCTGGTTGAAGGCAGACCTCCGCTTGATATCCGGCAGTCCCTCAACCGCCGCGCGTTCCCGCGAAATGTTAACCAGAGCCTCAAACGAACGAGGCTCCCAAATGGCCAGATCGGAGAGCATTTTCCTGAAAACACAATACATAATAAGAGCGTGTTTGGACATATCTTGGGGGTCACCTACTTGTTGAAGAGAATGTCCGAGCGGGCCAGACCCTCCTTGAAGGTCTCTAGGCCCATGCCGTACTGCTGGCATCCCGCCTCCACGCGCGTCGTCCATAGCTGCGCCATGTCCAGCTTCTTCAGCTTGCGTCCCTTGGTGGCGTACGCCAAGGCCCTGTGGACACTTCTAATCGCAAAGGAGTAGACATTGCGGGTGCGGCTACGGTAATGCTGCAGGAGGTAATGTAAGGATTATTTGATTTTATTTGTTTAAAATGTTTAAAATACTTGCCGCTGCCAGTTTGAAGATGCGTCGCTTGCGCCAGAACTCGTCCGGACCGCGGGCTCGCACCATCAGGGCCAGGTTCAGGAACACCATAGCTGGATTTCGGCAGAACTTTTAACTAATTATTTGCCTTGTTTAATTGATCTAAAGAAATGTATTTATTTTTACATAACCTGCACCGCACTTTAAACAGCTGTTTTGTCGGTCAATCCGATGATTTATCGATATTAGCTTAAGGAAATTAAATCTCATAAAAGCATAGCCTTTTAGCATTTAATAGATAAAGAAAACTTGAATTTTACTTTATATATGTATTTATGTATATTATTTACTTTAAAATTCTATACATTTTATATCGATATTCCTTTGAAGTATCGCCGGCAGGAACAGTAGAAGTTCGTTATGATTTACTAAGTAGCACTCCTAACTAAGAGTTCCCATAAAAAACGACACAATACACAATTTAAGCCTATGTGAATTTTAAGTTCAGCTTTTATACGAAAAATTACAGCATTCTAAGCCGCCTTTGGGATCTCTTTTAGCTACTGTTCACTGTAGAACCTATCGTTATCGCCAGCTTGCCGGTTTATTTACCTTTCGGTGCATCGAACCGAGCAAATGTTTTAAAAAAGTTAAATTTCCGTGTTTTGGCGCACACATGCTGCACAAATAGTGTCCCGATCGATTCCTCATGTGTGCAAACAGCCCCCGCGTCCCCGCCGCCGGAGCAGGTGGCTCCCCCCACTGCACCCCGCTCTGCTATGACGGCCGCATCAGTTTATATTGCTTTGTCATTACTGCAGCTCTTATACTTATCCCCTCAGTGCCGCAGATCTACTATGGAATGGTTCCCCAGGTGTGGGGCGCCGTGCTGTGGGGTCCGGTGCTGTACTACGCCCTGATCAACATGGTCATACGTTTTGTGCTAAGGAACCACGACTATCAGGTGACTCACACTCGATACGCTCACCTTCTATTTGTATTTACCATCTGCCCCCACAGGTGGCTATACGAGCGTCCTTCCTCGGCTTCGCCATGGCCGTGAGTGTGTTGGTAATCTGCTTTGCTCCCACCGAATGGCAGCAGTTTGGCGTATATGGATGCTTCATGTCCGTCTTCCACTACTCGGAATTTCTGGTGATAGCCTTTGCCAATCCGCGCACCCTCAGCCTGGACTCGTTCATGCTGAACCACTCGGTGCACTATGGACTGGCTGCGGCCGCCAGCTGGTTGGAGTTCGCGCTGGAGGTGTACTTCTTGCCGGAGTTCAAGCGCTTCGGTTACATTTGGCTAGCGGGCGTGGTTCTGTGCTCGTTTGGCGAGGTTGTGCGCAAGGCGGCCATCATCACAGCCGGACGGAGCTTCACGCATTTGGTTAGTTGAAAATAACCCAGCTGAGAAATATGTTTAATGCCTTTGTAACCCACAGGTCCAGAATGAGCGGCACTCGGACCACAAGCTTATCACAAACGGCATTTACGCTTACTGTCGACATCCTTCGTATGTCGGCTGGTTCTGGTGGTCCATTGGCACGCAGATCGTGCTGCTGAATCCGATCTGCATCTGCATCTACACACTGGTCAGCTGGCTGTTCTTCCATGATCGCATTTATGTCGAGGAGTACTCCCTGCTCAACTTCTTTCAGTCGGACTATGTGCGCTATCAGAAGCGAGTGCCAACGGGATTGCCCTTCATCCGGGGCTATCTGGTCGATTAGCAGCCGATCTGGCGACCTGCGGTTCAATGTCACAACATTGTTTCATTTTTAGCTTTAGGTAAACAACGTACAGCCAAAAAAGCACATTGTATTTTTGAAAATAGGTTCTTTTTGATATTTTAGTGTTTTTTTTTTTCAATTCATATAAACTAGTCAAAGCCAATTGCTAATAATCTAATCTGTTGACGGGTCAAGGGATTGCAAATTTATGGGGCTTCTAAATCACACTTTGCAGCACAGCTGGACGAGTTTACCTGACAATAACTTGTGATATTTGGCATGTGGTGAATAGAACCTGTTGGTTATTAGCATCATAAAGCTATCAAAGATTGCCGCTGAAATTGTGGGAAATTCAAGGGAAGCTCTTCTCACTTCTATTCTATCTTAATTTTCTCTAAATAGGTTTTTTTGTAAATAGTTTTTCTTTCATTGTCACTTATCCTTTGATGATTCATGGGCTTGTTTATTTTTAAATATGTTTTCTAATTTATGATGCCAAGTTTTATCTCTGCTACTCCCTTTTGTGTTGTTGATAATCTAATCTGGTGACGACTCCCTACTAACAAGGCTTATATTGTTACCACTTGTCACTCTAATAGATAACACAGAAAGACAAAATATGGAGAAATCGTAAAACCAATAACCGGAATATATGTATTTTTCCGATATTTTTTGATGCGGTAAACTAAAAATAAGTCTCCGAAAATGTCTTATACGTTAGTCTTTTTAGATTTTTTGAGATATAGATATTTTGAGATATATACCTAAGTTAAAGTTACAGCACCTCGAAAGTACCCAAAGCTTCTGTATTGTGCACTTTTAAGTTTAAATATTTTGAAAACCTGACGTTTAGGTAATTTTCTGAGACCAGCTTTTAGTTTAAAGCATTAAGAACTATCGGAAAAGTTTATTCCTTTCACCCTGTAATTTTAATTAATTCTGCTGACAATTCAGCCTAATAAGACGATGGGGCGACGTCTTTCGTAATCAGATAATGGTCTTGAAGTATCTGTTTATACTGAGACGTGCTTAATAAAATGTTGAGGCAATCCCCACGTATTCCTACATATCTGGCAGTGAAAACAAAGATTTCAAGTTGTGCAAACTGTTGGCTTGTGTGATTCTCTCGCGTGTGTGTCACACTTTTGTTTTTATTATCAATTTAAATTCGAATATTGCTCTATCTATAAGACACAAGCCTCACACTCTTGCCCGATCCACATGGGTGTGTGTGCTTGTGTGTGTGTGTGTGGTGTGTCTGAGTGTGGGTTATATGTACAAACAATTATCAGTGTTAACAAAATGTCTTAGTCACTCTCATTTACTTAATTAACAATTGCAAATCTTGCTGCGCTTTGCTTGCCTCTTTCCACCGCCTGTAAGGTTTCTGTAGCTTCCGCATCTCCGGGTTTACTCGACAAACTCCGGCTTGCCATTGTACGTGCAGCCAGGATTCTTGATTATGTGCCCGGCCGCATAGTTGCCACACCGGATGCACACGTCCAGCGACTTGCCCTGCACAAACTGCGACAGAAATCCGCCAACAAATGCATCCCCAGCGCCATTGGTATCCACAATCTCATGCACCGCCAATTTTGTGACCGGAAATTCCTGCACCGAATCCTGCTGGATGAGCAGGACGGGATCACAGCCCTGCGTGAGGATGGCAATGCGTGGCCGCGACGGATTTAGTTTGTCCATTGCCACCAGACGTTTGCCAATCTCGCGCAGATCCTCGCTCGGCCATTTTTGGGCCTCGGCAAAGGCCTGCGCCTCCGCCTCATTGCCGAAGATGATGTCCACGTAGGGCAGGACGGCCAGGAGCGGTGCCATGTAGAATTGCGATATGAATGGTGCGCTGAGGTTCATTAGGAACGGTCGCTGATTGGCATGGGCGGTGGCGGCCACCTTCATGATGCTCGGCGGGTTAACGGTAAGGAAAAAGCCCTGTTGGAACAGATCTAGTGTTAATTGTGTGTGTTTTTTTAAATTGTGAATAGGAAAGTAACATGGGTCAATTTTAAATATGGTGGGGGGACACTTAAAAGATTCAATCATAATAAAAAATATAAAACAATTACGAAAACATAAATTAAATACCTTACCGCCTCTTAAGTTCAAATTAAAGTAAAACTATAAAAGCTTTAACAAAAAGTATATTATTTAAGCTTTCAGGAGCTATCTATCTCATAATAATGCGTTGATTGTTTTAAAAGCTCCCTTATTAAATTTGAGTCTTAGAAGTCGCCTGCCTATACATACATATGTTGACAAATATTTATGAGATTGCACCTAAACCTATAAACAAACTTCACAAGGAAGAAGTTGAATAACTTAATTGATTCACTGCTTAAGAAACCTCAAGTGCTTGGCTCTATAAACTGACTTCCCGCCATTAATTAATTACTTCCGGTTAGGAATCTACGGTTCCACTTACCGAAATGTAGTAGTACAGGGCGTTATCCACCAGGGCCTTATTTCCGGGCTCCTCCAAATGGTCGATGGTGAAGTGATTGGCCGCAGCCAGATTAGCACAAAGGGATCGATGTGTTCCTGTAATCAGGACAGCACAGGTGCCCGTTGGCACATCCTTTTTCACCTGATAGTGTACATCCAAGCCGGCGGCACGAGCCTTTTCCGCCAGAATTTCAGCGTACCTATCCTTGCCGACGCATCCAAAGAAAACAGCCACCTTCGGCTGCCCCAGGATCCACTGGGCGATCCGAAGTGAGTTTTGGACAGATCCGCCTGCGAGGAATTCAGCCTGGAAGCCATCGACCAGCTCCTGGTAGATGGGCATGTGTCGCTCCTCAGCGAGGATAGCATCGTCCTCCTTCATGGCGTACTTTTTGAGGAACTCCAGCGGCACGATGGCTGAGATGTCCAGCAGCGGATTGCCGCAGCCCACCAGGATGCCTTCTCTGTGGGGAGAACGGAATCACAGAAAACAATATTAGCATTATCCTCTAAAAGTGAACGGTTAGATTCCAAACCCAGACCTAACGTTGCGGTCGCACATGTTTCTCTTCTGAGGGCCTGACGCTAATGCGCCCAATTAACGATTCCATTCAGCATCGAGTACAGCCAGCGCGCTTTCAGCGCAATCAGCTGGCGATGAACCTCGCAGATAGCCCCAACCCCCCAAGAGGAGAAAGAAAATCATAGTGGCGGGATATTGGACATACGACAGGGGCATGACAGGCACAAGTCTAAAGGGGGTGTCGCCCCTATAGAGTCTTTTTAAAGATAATATAAAAACCCTGAATGGAAATTTTAAATTAATCTGTAATACAAATGATTAAAAATTAAAATAAGAATAGACGATTTTCAAGCTATCATTACACAATAACTAAACACAGATAATCCCAGATTAGGCAGGTATTATCATTTTTGGGGGACACCACTGTGGGCTTGTTTTCGCCGCCTACGAATCTGTTTATGCCAAGAATTCGCCCTCCTTATCAGCCGCATAGTTCAGATCCCAGAGCCCGTAGCGCGCCGAAAGAAACGCACAGCAACTGGCCCCGGGTACATATACATTATATATGTACCTCTACGGGCTTGTTAATTCATTCATATGTGCTCCCGTGGCGTATCTTACGGGTCAACATTTGGAGAATCTACAACAATCGAGAATCCAGATAACGAAGGCAAACAGAACACGCGCACACAGACAGGCGAAAGCACACGATTTTCACATGCCGCTGTAAATTTCGGCAATTATATAGTTGCGCATGGGTTTGGGTGTCTGAGTGCGGCGGCCCAAGAATCGGGAGCACATGGTGGGTTCTTTTTTTGTGTGCGATTAATAATAAAACCACACGAACGCCGCCCACTACAGCTACAACTTACTGTAGCGTGGTCGTCATTCTCCTCGTTGTTGTTCTTGCTGCCTCGGCTGCCTTCTTATGTAAACATAAACAAGATATTGCACTTCAGATCACCAGCACGGGGCTTCAACTCGATTAACTCGCTCTCCGGCGGCGGAACTAGTCGGAAATAGTCTGGCAGATATATTTATAGGTAATTCCAGGGGGTTATTGTCGGAAGCGCGAGTTGGGCGGTTGGGAGAATTTGGGATTGTTTATCTTAGTGTTACCAGGTGGCACGGGGTCACCAAGCGGCCAATTATCTGTGACTAACGCGTGCTCTCTAGAAAGTAGCAGGGTTTCAATACACTGAGAACATTTTGTTTTTTTTTTCTATAATTAAAAAAAAATTCTCACAATTTTAAAAATATATAAATCTTTTTCGATTATCAAATCGTTTTCTGTAAGTTTTAAAGTATTTGAATTTTTTACACATATTTAATTTATAGGAATTGATAATCGGGTATTATGGGATACAGTAAATTCCATGTTATAGACGTTATTTATATTGTAAGCAAAAAAATTTTAAAAAAACGTACTTCTGCAAGCCGAAGTTTGTATACTCTTGAAGATTTCAGTTAAGTCAGTAACAGTTTTATATTATTAGCTTGACATGATATTATATAGTCGTCCGATTTTTATAAAATTTAAGCCGAAATTCTAAAGTTTACAAATATTTTGAAAAACAGCGGATGTTTAATTATTTGTTATCTAAAAATTTTCCTATTGTCCTATGGCAACTATATTATAATTTATAAAGGCCTCTCAAGTCCGGAGTCAGAAGACTCCCTGAAAGTTTCATTCAGATATCTTCAGAACTGAGGGACTAGTTTGCGTAATAACGGACAGACGGACAATTTTAAGATTGTCATTAAAGATTTCACTAAACTTTTTTTAAATTAACTTTAATTTTAAATTTTTTGTTATTGATATTTTTTTTATATTTTTAATTAGATATTTGATTCTCTTGAAAAATATGTTTGATGTATAATGGCTGGAAAAGACTTTTTCATAGCGTTGCAAACTACTGACAAGAATAAAATTTCCCCGAAAGTGTATAAAAAGTATATATTTAATTGTAAATATTTTTTTAATTGTAATATTGTTTATTATTTTTAATTAAGTAACGTTTAATTTAAGAAATATAATTAAAAATCATTAAAAATTTTGTGGTATAAGCAGTATTTTTTAGTATGAGTAGTATATAATGGTATTTAATTGTATCCCCGCTTGTATTTTTTTCTTTCCGGTAGTTGCGGTCACATTGACGGTTTCTTTCTTTCCGGTTTGTCAAAAGGTACAGAAGTGCTAACAAAAAGTTCTGCCAATTTAAATCGGCGAAATGCTAGACATCATAGCTAATAATGGCAATATTATCTCTGTTTCCAGTGCAGTGCAACCTGAACCGCTAAAAAATGGCCGACGTTGATGTGTAAGTGAACGTTTTATTGACGAAAAAACTGAATTTGTGCCTTGCTCGGCGCACCGCTTGTTGATGAAATTAATTGGTCCGTGTTTATGAATTTCCATTGATTATAAATCCTCCAATTACTGAACGAGCAAGCCAGAATCGGTGTTTTCTCTGCACAATACATTTGTGTGAGGAATTATTATAATATTTCGCGTTTTATTTACACAGTGATGTTCCCTCCGCTGCCCCCGTCATCGATGGCGCCATGGACATTAACACTGCCCTCCAGGAGGTGCTGAAGAAGTCCCTGATTGCCGATGGACTCGTCCATGGCATCCACCAGGCCTGCAAGGCCCTGGACAAGTGAGTAATCAAATAATCCAGGGATTATGTAAAGGATAGAGAAATTTAAGTAAGAACCGGCGTTTCTTAAAACCACGTTTTTCATATGCCGGTATTTTACTTTTAAAGTTTTGCTAAACAATTAGAGGAGTACGCTGATTTCTTAAACCTTTGTTCATATCTTGAACCATTTTTAATTTGTTAAAAATGTTTACAACTGTTATTTAATAATCTCAAAAAATCGCCATCTTGTATTGTGAAATCTTACGCGTGGTTCTTAAAAAGTCTAAAGTAACATTTACATTATTTTTTCGATTCTGTTAATTGTTAACAATATTTTCCAAGTGATGAAATTAATTGGTCCGTGTTTATGAATTTTCCATTGATTTAAAACCATCCAATTACTGAGCACAGCCACTTGAATCAATGTCTATTAATGCCACAAAGAAGCTCTTATCTAAACCATTATTTTTTCTCTATCCCACACAGACGTCAGGCTGTCCTGGCCATCCTGGCCGAGTCCTTCGACGAGCCCAACTACAAGAAGCTGGTCACTGCCCTGTGCAACGAGCACCAGATCCCCCTGATCCGCGTTGACTCGCACAAGAAGCTGGGCGAATGGTCTGGTCTGTGCAAGATCGACAAGGAGGGCAAGCCCCGCAAGGTGTGCGGCTGCTCCGTCGTTGTGATCAAGGATTTCGGTGAGGAGACACAAGCTTTGGACGTGGTTAAGGACCATCTCAGGCAGAACAGCTAAACAGCTTGTCCCCTGTCTGCTGAATGAGAGACTACGTGGAAAGTGTTTTTTATATAAGCTATTCGCTAATTAAAAAATAAAGACGTAAAAAACGTAAAATAAAGTCGAGCATTTTACATTTTTGGAATGTTCTATTTCAAGCAAGCAATGAATATTTATATAAACTTATAAATTGCATAGAAAGTCAAGTTACTTCTTGAGGCACAGTGCCTTGTGCTGTGGCCAATCCTTTAGCTGGCAGTCTCTGAAAAATAATTCAAGTTATTAACTTTATTATTATAAACTTTAGTGACTCACCGAGAGCAGTAGTGAACCTGCTTGCAATTGGCGCACTTTTTCTTGGCCTTAGCCTGGCACGTGGCACAGCTGTTGTGATCCGGCTCTGCGTCGCCGCCAGCCTGGGTGTCCTGCGGTTCCCCCAACTTAAGATCCTCAAGATTCTGCTCTAATTCGCAGAGCAGGTCGGTGCCGTAGGCGCCGCTCAGGCGACTGGCCAAGGCGCATATGTCTGCCCTGTTCTTGCTGAGGAACACAGAGTCCTGAGCTTGGGCTATTTGGTAGAATCCACCGTCTTTATGTACCTCCTTCATTAGCTCCTCCTGAATCTGGGGAACGTCCTCGAGCAGAAGTGTCTGCGGCTTGGAGGCTGTGTTGCCGCTGAGAGTCAGGCGACTGAGGAACTGCTTCAGATCGATGAGTGGAGGCAGTTGATCCAGCAGGGTCTCGTGCATCAGCCCCAGGAGCTGATGGAGAGACTTCTATTTAGAATCCTCACAAGGATTATTCCCCAATGCACTTACCTTGCTCAACTGCTGGCAACGTGCCTCATTCAGGGCATAGTTCTCCATGGCCTGGGCATTTAGGAGTAGCTGCCTCACACAGAACCAGGCCTGGGCCTCCGGTTTTACAATCTTGGCAGAATCCTCCACATTTGTCCACTTCTCGTCGATAAATTTCTGCAGTCCCTTGCTGGTCTTCCGCTGCCAGGGACTAGGATACAAAACCAAGTAAATCAAATTCACAGGAATACCCGGAACATCGTCATCTTACCGAAAGCAGAGGACATCCACCATCAGCCAGGGTATGTCGTGGGTCACTAGCATGCGGCGAGCGGCGCTCAGGTGGAAGAGTGCAAGGTTATCCGCCAAATAGTTAAGAATCGAGATGCAGCGCAGCCCAATCTTGTAGATGAGATCACGTTTCTGGCGCTCCAGTTCCGTGAGCACTGCCTCATCCACGTCCATTTTGGACTCGTTTTCATGGTAGCCCATGCTGACCAAGCCAATTACCTGAGCCACTGCCTGGGCGCAATAGTCCACCAGATCCATAACGGACTCCTGCAGTGTCTCGCAGCCACTGGGATGGTATAGACACACGTCCAGGAGAGCCACCACGGAGGCCTCGTGATACAGCACCGTATAGATGAGGAATGTGGCCTGCGGATTGGGATCAATCTCCAGGAGATGCGGTAGCACACGGGTCTTCCACAAGGTCACACAGTAGGCCTCATGGATCAGCAGACGCAACTTGTCCCGCGAGATGAGGAACTCCTTTACCTCCTCCTCGCGGTTCTGAGCCAACTCCAGGGCCGCCTGCTGGCTCAGCTTTATGACCATCTCATGCACCTCCAGCCACTTGGTGGTGCCCACATCGCGCACCTGAAACGGACGGATGCTCTCGACGAAGAGGTAAAGCTCCTCCGGATATACAAAGTTCACCATTTCGATTTTTTTAGAGACTGGTTTTCCTTAAAGGTTTGTTTTTTGATAGAGGTTGCTTTCCGAAAGACATTCACAGCCGGTGGACAGGTGTTAAAGTAAACAAGGTAGGTTGCCATGACAGGCAGTGGTTGCTAGGTTGCTAGGAATCTGGCCAAATAAATGCAACTTTGATTTGTAAAACACGCTACACACTTTATCTCGTCCAAAAATCTTAGTAGAAGCAACTAAGCTAATGTAAGTACAATTTAAAACTAACCGAAGGAACGTATTTGGCAAACTTATTACCCATAAACGCTTAATTTTTTCTAGCAATACTTTTATCTGCTGTTTTTTATCTCAAGATTTTCTTACATAAAAAAACAGCATAATCGCTTACTTAAGTCAAGATTGTCCTGAAAGAAATAAAATACTCTTACTTTTTTGGATTTTCATAAAAGTTTCCTTAGAATATAAAAGTTTATGGGGATTTGGCAAGGATAATCCATTCGAAAAAATAATAAATTAATTGTAAAGTCAAGACAATCCTGCAGTAGGTAAGCGAAGATCATAATAACGAAACTATTAACTTATAGATCACACAGGTTTCCGCTTTCAGGTAAGCTGAGCTCCTTTTTGCTTTCTTTTTTTGTATTGTTGTTGCCCCTGCTTTAGCGGTACAGCCGCACCTGTTTCTTGAGATCCTGATCACTGATGCGATCCTGGAGATTCAATTCCGCTTCCTGCTTGCGCAGCAGCTCAAAGATTGCCGCCAGCTGCTCCCTTTCGATTCGGCGCTCCTCCTCGATTTGATCCGGTGTCAGAGTCTTTTCCATCTTGTGCTGGAACTTCTTGGCCTTGAGCTGGCCCATCAGGTGGTTGTAATTCTGGCCAGCCGGATCCTGGTCCTCAATGAATTCCACTTCGCTGTCGGTGGAGTTTTCCTCGTAGGCCTCATCGTCATCGGTTTCCTCCTCGTGGGTTGTTCTGGACTCGGAGTCCTCCTCGTCACGCGGTTCATCGGCTCCTAGTCCTTCGTCCTCCAGTTCCTAGAAATCAACTTATATATATGCATGTTTCTCCAGAGACTCTGAGGAACACCCACGGTTTTGTCCTTGAAGAAGTTGGCAAAATAGAGAGCAGACACAACGCAGAGGAGAAGAGTGGTCAGCGCAATTGCATAGTGTCCCGACAGACCATCCAGAAAGAGGCCATCCAGGGAGGGGAATATGTCTTGCATTGTGTGATTATAACTTTTGTTATTTGTTTTGCAATTCGGATTTTCTTGTTTTCTGTTATGAGAGTGTGACCGCAGCTTGCAAATAGGAAATACCAAAAGAAAGTTTGGTATTTCTGGATAAATACTTTATATATGAAGGTATTTGTAAATTTATTTCAGTTCTAAGAATATTAACATTTTTTTTTTCTAATAAAACCATGCAAAATTCGACATCTTTAATCGCCGTAATAAATATCCGTGTATCCTATTGGCTTATATTCATGGCCGATGTATCTGAGCTGACATTGGCTATGTGGAATGAGGCGTCTTCGGCAGGCATATCATCCTCATCGGTGTATAAACGACGTAGGCGCTCCTTGTAACTATTAAAAATAATTTAAATATTTAATTCAATTTTGTAATTATAAGATTAATAAAGCTCACAGTTCGCTGTCCGGATTATTGGCCTGATTGCGGCACTTATCCAGTTTCTTTTCAATGGCTTTCACCTTATCCCGCTCTGGTTGTTGATATTGCTTTACCAAGATACGGATTTCTGATACGAAATCAAAGAAATTATTATTTAAAATAGTAAAAACATCAAGCACACTTACTCCTCACGGCATCTATAAGTCCAGGCAGCTTATCTCGGGCGGATACAAATAGGAATTCCGTCACATAGCTATCGAGATTCTCCTGTTCCTTGCTGGCAGCATGCAGCACGGCAGCCAGAGCGATCTGGGAAGGTGTATGCAGCAGACAGACATCCGTGTAGAAAGTGGAATCAATAAAACTATCAATATGTGGACGTAATCTCTCCGGATTTGCCATATTGCTGCGGGTCTGAATTTGGAACGAGAGTTACGACCCGGTGATTAATTGCAGGATTTAGTTACCACCTTTATGTCTATGAGGAAACCCTCGACGGGTCTGAATGGGTTGTGGATGGTTAGGTAATAGTTCAGTTGGCCGATCAGCAGTAGCTCGTTGGAAAGGACAATGTCTGTGGCCTTGTTTCTGTCTCCCTTGATGTTGTTAACAAACTGATTGATGGACACGTTGAACTCTTCGACTTTGCAGGCGACAAACACACAAGTGGCTCTGAAGAGGAATGGAATTGTAGAAAAATTACACTTCCATATATTAAATAAAAAGGGCATCTTTACAGTATCTCCTTGGGATGATAGTCCATCGGCGTGTTGTTCAGATAAAACCGTTTAAAATAGTGGAACGCTGTGCCAACCACGCACTTCGGCATCGGTGGATCAAAGCGGCGGCAGAACTCGAACAAATAGATTTCATACTGCTTCAGCAACAGGCGCTCTTCCGCCGGCGTAAGGAAATAGTCCTCTAGGTCATCGTAGGCCTCCGCCTCCGCCTCATGCTGCTCGATGTACTTGTTGTTCTGCTCCACGCGGAACGCCATCAGCTGCCCCTCGTTGGCGAACGTCCATGATTTTTTCTGTGAGCTCACAGGATACATTAGTGCAAGTGCATATCCGGAAAATAATGAACAAAAAAATTCGACGGCTTTTCAATAGAGGTGGTATTCGCTTTATTTGGTTTCAGTCGGTCATCGATACTTGTTCGAAAGAATCGATGTATCGTTAACCATTTTAAGATAAGTCCCACCACTACAAATAAATTTATTAAATATATGTA
>JAEIII010000994.1:0-24060 GCA_018905755.1 Drosophila ohnishii | reverse complement strand
TGGCTTTAGATTTTCCTATTTATCAACAAAAATACTTCTGTGTTTTCCTATATATTTTTTTTTTAAATCAAAATCTTATAAATTATGTACCCACTCTGAACGAAAGCCTAAAAATATGTTCCACCGAATCGATCAGTCATTTATATGCATATTTTTGCTCTCAAAATCGCATTACAGAAGATGGAGAACCCACGGCGTATGCGTAATTTCATTGCTTGCGGTTGACCAGGAAAATTGTATTGCGAAAATTTGCCAAATGCAATTGTCACAGCGTGATTTAGCTGCCAAAATCGATGACAGGACTGGCAGGACTCTGTTAGTTCTCTCTCTCTCTGCGTGTGTGTATGTTTTGGGGATGAGCATAAATGTGGCCGATAGAAAGAGGAAAAGAGGAAATCAATTAGTGCAAACATATTTGGCAGGGCGCTAAAAGCCTTGACGGATGATGATCGATAAATTAGCGAGAGGCCTAGGGCCCTCGGGCGGATGTGTGATATTACTGCGTATATGCACATATATATTTATGAACTGTGGGGAAATTATTTATTTACAAGTTAACGCTTGACCGCCTGCTGATGCTGATTTCCTCCCCTCAGCCAGCTGATAAATATTTGATGGGCCTTTTTTGTTGCCATCCAGCCAGCCAGCGAGCCTTGTTTATTTAGCAACAATTAGCAGCTTACAAGCCAGGCGTATTATTGATTTCCATATGCATAAGGATTAGCGAATGTTTCTGTTTTTTTCTCCCATATTTTTCCCGCCATCGAAGCAGACATGCAGTATTTTCTATGCAAATGGTGGGTGTAGATGTTGTTGGGGCAATAATTAATAATTTAATTGCTTCTGTTTATCTCTTAATTAAAAGGGATTTATTTGACCATTACAATACAAGCGCACAACGCACAACGCAGGCAGCACTTTACTTTTTATCGCCTTTGCTAATTAAGTTCCATAATTAATGGCTCAATATACAATACATATACAATACATATATATTATTGACAATTGAGGCAAAGATATTATCCCCTTACGGCCCCCACACAAATCTGACCATCGCTTGTCGATGAAGATGACCACAAAAAGTGATTAGGGACCGGGCTTAATTAGATTTGATTGCTCAAAAGATTTGACAAAACCAATTGCAATAAAGCAAATTCAACATGCTAATCAAATTGTCTCTCTCTCTCTCTCTCTTCTCTCTCCCTTTATTTACAGGTGAGTTGCCCACAAGATTATGGCCAAATGCCGGCTCAATTAGTAAGTAGAAAGACCGACAAATTCCACTCCACTCCACTCCATGTCCACTTCCACTTCCACTTCCACTGCGGGCCGAGGACTACAGAAGGCCTGTCAGCAGCAGCAGCACGCCCTCAAGTATGCTACACTAATTTAATTTCAAGGCATATTTGCAGTGAGTAGCGTCTTTTCTGCCTATTTGGCACAAACCTAATTAGCCGCGAAAACAATGGCAACCAACCAACCGCTGGCAGCGTAGCCCTCTCGCAGCGTAGCCTCGGCTAATTTCCATAATTGTTATTATAGAAATTCAGCAGCCATAAACAAAAGGTTAGTTACTTGCCTAATGACTTGAAGTGCGTCCTGCTTGGGGGCACCAGGACTCTGGGACACGGGACTCTGCTCTCAGCTCCCTTGACTTGATAAACATGTAAATGCGCTTATCATCCTGCTAGGCAAAAACTTTTCTCGAGCTCTCTATCAGTTGATTTTTGAAGTACACGCTAAGAAATAATTTAAAAATTATTTGGAATAATATAAAATAGAACTGTGATGCCTAGAAATATTTATTAAATGAATTTAAGAAGTATAAGCTCAGCTTTAGTCAAAGAAACTTCAAGTATGTATTCTAAGCCAATTAAGGGTTTTCTTCGCCTTCTTTAGATCTCAGGCATTAGATACATTTAACCCAATATTAAATATTCAAAAAACCCTTAAAAATTACCCAAAAATCCCTCCGATAACCCTTCAAAATCATTTCTCCCAGTGCAGATAAAAACCGCGCATTCATAACCCAACAAAGGCGAAACCTCTCACCCAATGCGAAAATGATAGCTCACAACTTTTCAACTATTTGCCAAGAACACAGGGTAGGGTGGTGGGTGGGGTTTGTGTTTATATATTTTCTGTTTAGTCACCCTGCCAGAAGAAGGTAGAAGGGAGAACCAAACAACAACCCAGCACTAATTAGGCTGTGGCGTTGATTTTTATGCGCCTCAAAATTGAAACGAAAGAGCCGGCCGGCCGGCACACTAAACGCTTTTAAAGACAGATTTTAAAGGCTGTTCTACGAACTTTTACGAGGCGCAGACAGCAAAGGCCCAAGAAAAGTTTGAAGAAGGGGGCTAAAGTCGAGGAAAAAGTCGGCCTACAAAAGTTCTACGTTGTTCGCTGCCCGTTGAACTTTACAACTTTCGCAATACTTGGCCCTCCGCCGCTTTCAGTTGTTTGTTTTTCGCCGACTTTCGGGCCGTGTCCTGGACAAAGTGACGACTTCAACCGGACGCCTTTCAATTATTAATGCCCACTGTATGCCACAGCCACTGCCATTGCCATTGCCACCGCTGTAGTGTAGTTTAATTAATTAATTTGACAAAAGTTTCGAATTGAACTTCAGCAACAGTCTGGCTGGCTGGCTGGCAGTCGGTCTGCGGCTTTAAAAGCCAGTCTTAAATAAGTTCAATCAATAAAACAAAATAACTCAAAAATACGTAAGAACAGAATAAAGAACTCTGGAAAAAATCAGTAAGCAAACAATAAATTAATTGTTATTTGTATGCAAAAGGCTTCTCTTTTACGGCTACAAAACAATGGCACAAGAAAGCCGGCATTCTTCTGGCTTCACATTTATTGTTTTGGCATTTTTGCTACCTGGCACCGGCTAGCTTATGGCTATTTATGAATTTATGAATATTTCAAATGAAGTTTTCATTAAGTGCATATCCTTTGACGTCGAATGCAGTTGTTGCTGGAATTTCCTCAACTTTACACACACATATTTCTTGGCAAATTCCTCTGATGCCTAGATTACGAATTTAATTAACAATCTGCTCTTAGCTTCGCCTTAGCCACCTGCTCCTTTTTGTGGGCCAAATCGAAGTTGCAACAGAAACAGGAGAAATGTAACAACAAAAGGGCCTGGCACCACGACCTCAAAAATGTTTATGCCGCACTTCCGTTACTGGTTTTGCTGCTGCTGCTGCTGCTGTGTTGCTGCCGCATGAGTTGGCTATAATTAAAAATGCTATTACTGCCAACTTCATATAAATTTTTAATTAGCAATTTTTGCTATTTTCCTACTTTGTTGCCCGCTGCTCGCTCGGCACTCGCCCACCCAGACCATTGTAGCTGCTGGCGAACTTTTTAAATTAGCACTTTGTTAAACACCCTGACGAAAAAGGTAGCATAGCATCATCCTACTCGGCATAAATTGTTTTTTAAAAGGATTTCGTCCATTGCCCCCTGCTCAGTGCTCTTTACCTCCACCTCCCCTCCTTCCCCTCCTCTTGGCCACAATTTTTGAGGCAACCGTAGAACGCGTGCCACGGCAGCTGTTCGCACGCATTAAGCTCGTTGTGGTGCGGCAGCTGTCATAAATTTTTTAGATAACAACAAAAGCAGGAGGACATGCCACATACACGGCAAGAAAAGTGTCCTTTATAGCTTCTTTTAAATTATTCAGTAATCTTAGGGGTAAGGGAATGCCTGAAAGATATTTGAAATAAAGGTTTGCAGGCACTTTAAGACAAGGGAAAAATCTTTAAAAATAGCTCTTCCTCAAAATGTGTAGTAATTTCTGTTTGTGTACCAAATAAAGCCGCAAATAAAACCAAAAGCCTGCTTATTTGCGCTTTAAAACTTGATTAGCATGCAAAAGGGGCGTCGCTGACTCTTTGGCTCTTTTTGGTAATTATTAGATTTTATGCATGGCCGCCGTATTACCACTTTTCCGACGGCCATAAACAGACGCAAATATTGACAATTATGGCCTATAATTTGACACCCATCGGTGGCAGAAGGACACGCATGAGGCCAAAAGGGTTAACAATTTAAATTAAAAGAGCATCAGTCAGGCGAGGCGGCTCTCACATGTGCATATACTTTACGATTCAGCAGCTTTTGTGTGTTATTTGCCATACCCCCCCTGACACCCCCCCAACAACACGCACATTTCATGCATTTTAATTAAAATTAAGTTCATTTTTATTACCACCACAGAGGGAGAGAGAGAGCTAGTTCGTTTTGGTCGCAATTTTTACAATTAAATAAAGATTTTATTATCATATGCCAGCACGTCTTTGTCTGTAAATATTTAAGCTGCAGGCAGGCAGGCAGCGTATAAAATTTACTGAAGGTGTCGCGTCGGCATATTTTAAAAGCGTTTTTGTTGCCACCAGGCAGCAGCTTCGCGCCAGTTTACTTAGCCAACACACACACAGACACCCTGAGCAAGCGGCCCTTCATATATGCAAATTTATGTGACATTGCGGCAAGCACGCGTTCACTTTGGCTTAAGGCTCTCTCTCTCCTCGCCCAAAGGAATTTCCGGTGTTGTGTGCGGTGGCTTTTGTTTTCTAGCTGACGCTGCAGCAGACAAAATGTGGCCCAAATGTATGCAAAGCTTTGTTTAAAGTGTCATACAAGCGATATGAGCTGGTGTGTGTGTGTATATGAGTGTGTTTTTGTGCGACTTGTTGGCAATTTAATAGCTCCGCGACCTGCTCCGCCGTTTATGCATATTTAATAGTTGCTATTTTTGCTAAGTGCTCGAAATTATCGTCAGCAACTGAGGCATCCCACCGAAAATCTGTCGCTAAGCTCTTAAGAACATGAAGCATTTCCAGAGTTTCCAGGGTCGAGTCATTAAGAATGCACAGGGAAAAAATTCACCTGGAATATTTAAGTGTTTTTTTGGGATGATTTATAGGATTTTCTATGATTTATAGAAAAGGAAATTGTGTTTCCCTGAGATGTAAAGTTAATAATAAATCTGTTGTTAGGTTTAAAATTCATTCTAAACCTTTCAATGGAATATTTCATTTCATTTCTAATATTTTTCTCATTTTTGTATATTTTTTTGTGACACTAAGAATGTAATATTTCCCTTTTCTATTTTTGTGCCACATGACACAAAAACCCACTAATTAAATGTCTGCCTCAACAGGCCAGGCCTGTGTGCCTGCCTGCCTGCGAAAAGTTACTCTCGACCCTCTGACTCCCTGACAAGTTACACAATTAGCAGCTGGCAAACCTAAAGTTGCTCAAACATTTCAATGAATTCTCCAAATTCTACTCGCAGAGAAAGTTTAGCCACCGAAAAACCCATTTTCCGGGTCCCCATTTCCATTTCCCTGCCCTGTGAAATTTTCCATCAGATGCTAATGAATTGCTGTAACTGACTTGCTTCTAGTTCCGAGTCCCAGGATTTATGCCATGAAAATTCAAAGGTAAATAGCATTTTTACCCTGGGAGAGGGTTGGGTGGGGGGTTGCAAACTTTAATCAAGCGATCCCTTTGTTTGCCAGCCACGCCCTCCTCCCCCCCCCCTCTACTCTATCAAGTTTGCATCAATTTCAATATTCCCACTGTTTTCATTTAATTTCAGCAACTTAAAACTTAATTGTGCGCTTCCCTACTTCCCTTTTCAGTTTTTTTTTTTTTTTTGCAAAAATTAAAGCAAGGAGGAGGTCCTCGCAACAGGTTGCCACAACACAATCTCTCTCATTTGGGGGAGGGAAAAACACCAAGTTGAGATTGCAACGCAGCAGGTCCCGGGTCGGGTCTTGTAATTTGCAGCACAGCCAGCGACAGCGGCAATGATAGTTTCCCCAACGCTTTTCCACCTCCAACTCCTCCCCCCCTCCGCTTACTTTCCGTTATGAATAGCCATTGGAGCGGGCGAGGAAATGCCAGGAAAATGCTGGGAAAGACCTGAAAGACCCCCCTCAGCTTCATCATTTAAAAGCGCATTAAAAAGTTTTTAGATTAATTTCGCTTCTTGTTTTTGCCACTGTTTGCTACTTACTCTTCACTGCTGACGTTTTGTTTTCGCTTAATGTGGCGAATTTTAATCCCAAATTGCTGAAATTTAAAACTCGCTAAAGTCCGTTGCATAATTTCTGTGAAAAATATGCTTATTTTTGTGTTGTGTCTTCCTTCGTGGCTGCAACAATTGCTCCAGTTACTAATAGGTTTTTCGTGTTCCAGGGTTCACATACGTTTATTCATGAGCTAACATGCAAAGTGTAGTTGCTGCTGCTGCTGCTGCTGCACTGGCAATTCAATAGCTTTTACCTTTTCAATACACATTTGCCAAATCATCAATATTTTTCCTCATCTTGCATCCAGGGAACGATATACAAGCATCGCCCCAAACAGGAGGATGCTGCACTGAGAGAAGTTGAAGGATATAGAATAATAGGAAATTGATTATAGAAATTTAATTAGGGAAATTATTTATAATAATTGAAAATGTCATTAGGGTTTTAATATTTAAAAAATATGTTAAATCATAAAACAGTTGTTCTTTTGAAGCCAAAAACCTCCTTAAATACCCTCTGAAAATACCCTGAAAACACTCCTAAAAAACCCTTAGGAATATCCCTAAAATCTCTTTAATAAACCCCCTATAATCCACCTTAAAAACCCTTAAAAAACCTCCTTCAAATCCCCTTAAAACCCCCATAAAACCTTTAAGAAATCCCTAAAACCTCTTTTAAATTTTATAAAATTTTTCGTCAGTGCATTTCTGGGGTTAACAATGTTTGTTCTGTCTGCCAAACGGGTCCAGGTGATCTAGGGGGGTTTTGGGGTTGGCCCTGGCACTCGCTTTCACAATCATTTTCAATAAATTTATCTGCAATTTCAGTGGATCCCCACTCGCACACACATTTATAGAAAAGAGGAGCGAGCTCCTTGTTGTCGCTCGAATTCAATTCCAAGCAGATTTATTTTTCCACCCAGTTTTTCCATTCATAATTTTCATCAGAAGAGGGAAGCCCCGCTCGCTTTTGCTGCTGGCTCTTCTAAACCGTCGCTGATAATTCATAGAGCAGAATGCGATTTTATTTGGTTCTCCACTTGACTGGGTCCGGCATACTATATGTACTATAGTATATACCCTCCACGAATCCTTTTTCGAATTTAATTTTTATTATATTCATTTCTGTGCGGTTTTTTTTTGGGGTCGACCTTTCTCGCCACAAATTATACGCAATTAAGCAAATTTGTCTAGGTCTCCGAAAGGAAAATGGGTAACAAAAAAAAATCAAAGCTCCTTGGTCTCAGGTCACTGATTAACAACCCCGACAGCCGGCAGCAATCCTATGAAAACAAATTGCAAAAAAAAAAAAAGGATAAATAAAAATAAAGAACAATAACAGGGAGCAACATGTAAATAAATGCAAAGAAACGGAAAGACAACTAGGAAACGAGTCTCTACAATGCGACGCCGTCGACCTTTTCCCATGCACTTGCCAAAAATTAAAGAGGAAAATTGTAAATAAAAAAAGAATAAATCAGGAAGAGGTTTATTTAAGCTAAGATTTAATTTTGAAATGCATAACAGGACTACTTATAAGTTAAATTAAATTTAAAATATATATTTAGTTAATATTTCTCTTAAATAAAACCCTATAATATCTCCAGTGTATGTAGACCGGGTTCACGTCCGGTCTGTCCTGCGGTTCTCTAAAAGACGGCAGAGAGAAGAGATGTTGCGGGGGCGAGTTCATTTAACTTACGGCGCGTTTCCGATTTACCGCAAATTTGAAAACCAACAAACAGCCAAAAATTCGCCCAAAGGCCTCTTCTGTGCAATGGCAAACAAAAGGGGCAAAAGCCAACAAGTAAATACGTAGTAAAGGATAGCAAACGGAAAAATCCAAGGGGGGAAAAAACAGAGAAAAACTCTGCTGAGAAGCTGGGGGGAAAATTTGTAAAATTCAATTTTCGCCCAACCCTTTCTGGCATTTTTTTTTGTGTGTTAACACTTTTAACTTTGATTTATGCAAAAATTTCCACTTCACTTTGCACATGGCCAAAAAAGTTTTCTCCTTCTGGCCCGTTGATTTGTTGATTTCTAACAAATATTTGTGAGCTTTTCCGATAAAAAAATTTCCCAAAAAAAATATAAGAAAAAGGGATGGACAAGCGATGACTGTCAAACGTTGTCGTGGACCCCATCGTCAATGAATCATGGCGTCATTCTTTCTGTCACCTTTTCCCCGCATGTACTACAGATATTTGTTCTGGTCGTCGTCGTCTGGCTTGATTCTTTTATGTGCTCGTGTCATCCGTCATCTCTCTCATCGGATTGGAGGATTTTTTTCCCACCTCCACCCCCCTCTCGTTAGTGTCACGGACCAACACTTCCGGTTCACTCAATCCGTAATCCTCCGCCACGAGTGAGGTACCTTTTGTCTACACTCTGTGTTTCATTTATCACTGCACTTGGCCCACTCTCGGTTTAATATCAATTTAAATTTCACAAATTTCATTGCCAAAATGCGAGGCGAATTATTCATGACCACCCTTCATTAGCCATGTCATTGGCCATCATCATCATCGTCATCATCAATGTTGCATTATTTTTAATGGCAATTATGAATATTGCACACACACACACACGACCGGGATTTTTTCTAGCAAATTAAATGGATCAGTCCCGCAAGAGGGACTCTTTCAATAATTTAATTGCCCAAAGAACAGGCGTTGCAGACAAAAAAAATGAGATATATATGAGGCTGCCTTGCAAAAACATTAATAAACCGGAAGCACAGCACGAGCTCTACTGGCGGAAATGGGCGAGAAAAAAAACACACAGGACATCAGGACACCCCGCTGGGGCCGCGGGGGTGTTTCCCTTAACACACAAAGTCCAAGCACACGGGTTCACTTGCCCATCATCAACAGTTTTGTATGTTTATCTGTGCGCGAAAATGCATTTTTGCATACAACATACAACATAACCGCAACAGATGCGGTCGCTTCAATATAAATGCAGTTACAAATGGCGGACCTCCTTCATTTTTTCACCCCCTGTATGTGTGTGGTGGTCATTACAGCGAATTGTGTGTGTGTGTGTGTTTTTATGGTCCCGTGTATGCGTTTGCCTGTTTTTTCCTTGGTCATTTCCGTTTTTGTTGGGCCTCTGCCTGCCTGCCTGCCTGCCTGCTGCTGCTGTCCATTATGCCGGCTGTCCTCGCGCTCATCACCAGGCGGGCGGAAAAGTGTGGGGAATAATTCGGAAAAGGGGTTACCAGAGAGAAGTCCTGCCTGCAACAATGCAGCGGTCATTTGGCTGCCCTGACTTTTGTGTGCGGCACATGTTCACTTGGCAAAAAAGGGAACCGATTTTATGGCCCTAACATATGTGCGAAAATCAAGAATAATATAAATAAATCTTTGATATATATCCTTATAGAGGCTTTCCTTTATTAAGGCTCTAAATTTCCTCAAAACCTTTAGGTAACTTTAGGTAATTTTCCTCTCAAATAAACCTTGCTAAATTTTCTCCCAGTGCCACGTCTAGTTGCATTAATAAAATGCATATGACAGACAGCTGGGAAAACTGGCCGAAAAGGGAAAATCGCGAAAAAGCGATCAGAGTGAGTTGAAACAACATACACATACAAATAACGCTAATTATGGGGACTTATAGTCAGACGATGCGATGCACCTTTAAAGCGGATTTCTTGTTAAATGCATTTCCCGCCGAAAAGCCGCTTTCCATCAGCTACCACCACAACCTGGCCCAGGCACACACTCGCACACACACGCAGGACAAACACAATCAAAGCGCTTTCAGAGCCGGCTAATGAAGAGCAAATGCAAATGGTCCTTGCTCTCTCTCTATCCCAACGAACATCTCTCTTTCTGCGGCTCATTAATGCGCATAATCAAAGCGGCAGAAAGCAGATTTCTGCTTTGCCAGGAAGCAGGCAGCAGTGGCAGCATATTTGTCACATGATTACCGTATCAAATAACACGCAGACAGCAGGGACAGACAGGGATTACACGAGGCCGAGACATGACTATGGCTAGCTGCCAGGCTAAACCATCCTGCAGCCAGTAGCCAGTAGCCTGGAGCCTCCCATTCATCCTCCATCCACCACCCGATCGGATCGGCCGTCATAAAGCAAATTTCGCGTTTCGCAACTGAAAACCACAAGCACCATAATTTGGCACTATCCACAGTCGCCAGCGGTGCCTGTTCGCCTCGGTTTGGTACGGTGTGGTGCGGTGCGGTGTGGTGTGGCCCAAAGAAGCGTCCAACCATTCCATCACATTCACTCAGCCAACTGTCCAAAGTGCACGGTGAGAAATTGTTATAGAAATTTGATTAAAATGTGTGTAAAAATGGGGTATGAAATATAATAACATAGATTTTATGAATGAAATATTTTGTGCCATACTTTTAAGACACTTAATCTTAAAATTTCAGTAGAAAATATAGCTTCCCTATTAATTCCCAGTGTAGTTGTGACATCCTTGCATTCGGTGCCATGGCAGGACGGGGCACAACGCACAGGAGGAGCTCTGGCTTCGGTCAGGAGGAGCGGACAAAGACAGCCCGCAAGCGTGTGGCAATAGACAATGTCTATGCATATTTGTCATATGTGCAGTCCCGGCTCGTTGTGGTCCTGCTCTCACCCTGTCTCACACATACACACACAGTCACAGGCAGACACATCCTGCCAAAACTGAAATTGAAACTGTTTAGAGCCGTCTCTCTCTCTCTCTGTGTGTGTGTGTGTGTGCTGGCCTCGTCGCCTGGCAGGCAGATAATTTGCTTGAAAACCCATTTTCCGGTTGTTGTCTCAATGTGTCCTCTGTGTTTTTGTGTGTTTTGAGAGCTTTGTTTGACAACTTTCAGGCCGTTTTCAGTGATCACTGTCACGGAACTGGCAAGGATCACTTGAAGGCTTCGAGGAGCTGGCCTTTTTTTTGCGCTACTCGTTTCCTTTTTTTGTTTGCCTATTTGTTTGTCGTTATGGCCGTCATGAAATTCAGGTTTTTAAGCTGTGCCGCACATGTTTCGCGCTCTCAAAAACCTCTTAGGACAAGTGCAGCTTTGTTGCTTTTACGGCCCACAAAACACACTACCAATTGTCGCTGTATTTTGCACGAAACGCGAACTTACCTTTTGGCACTGAGGATAAAAGGGGTTGTGTTTTTTTAAGGAGGCTTTCGTTTTTGGGAGATTTTAGAGGGGAGTTTTATGAGGGCTTTAAGTTTTTAATTTAAATAAGGGAACTTTCTAGGAAAGTGTGTTTTTAGAACTCCAGAATTAATGGGTTTCTTTTAATTTGTGGCTATAATTACCAACTTGTTTTTAGGCTAACAAGAAATCTTGAAGTTTGGGCTGATACATTCTTATTCCAAAATAAACAATTAATTAGGAATAACTTCAAAAATCATACTCTTTTTCTCTGTGTAAAAACCACGAAAAAAAAGCAACCTTACCGCCTCACATCAAACGTGGCCCAAATGTTGGCCGCCTTAGGAATACAGCACTTAACGGCATCGTTGGCTTGGCTTAAGTAGTCGCTGCCTCTCCGTCTCTTTCGGAGATTACTGGGAGAGCAACAGCAGGACTAGTCACGGTCTCCTCAGCTATTCCATATTCATAATTGCTAATGGAATATGCTGTGACAACCGCAATGATGACGAAGAGAGTGAGCAGAGCGCCATCATCATCATCTTCCTCGTAATGACGATGACGATGGTGATTATGAGCTCACGGCCCACTACAAAGTGTTTTTAGCTAGCTCCCCTTCCTGAGAGAGAACTCCCTTACCTCACCCATATATTTCCCAGAGCTGTTTTCGGGGCCATTCCTGGGAGAAATTAATTTGCAACTTGCGAGACATTTGGCTCTGGCGTCTATTTACATTGTATATATTACGTATACGCCACCGCTGCTCGGCTGCTTGACTGCTTGACTGCTTGGAGGTTACGTTTTCAGAGGCGGCCACAGCTGCTTCTCGAAAAAATGTGGGCTAATTTCTAGTCGCCGCCCGTCACCTGCAGCTATTTTCACATTTTCTCTCTTTTTTTCGCCCCCCATTCACTTTTGGCCGCCGTGTTCTTTTGTTTTTTTGTTGCCAAGTTTTTGGTGGCTGGCTGGCTGGCTGGGGCTCTTTGTTAATTGGTTCAGTCACCTGTCTCTTGATCTGCCAGTCAAGCGCACACGACCCGTGGAGTCGATGGTCGCCACCACCATCGCCATCGCCATCGCCATCGCCATAGTCATCAAAGTGGCACCACAACCGGATGGATGGTTGAAGGCGACAACGCTTGCAGGAAAATACGAGTGACGCGGAGGAAAGCCATGGAGGAAGGAAGGACGGAAGGAAGCCGGATCCTTGGGCCCGCTCCATTTGCCAACCTGGCCAATGAACGTTTTAGATTACAATAGGTTAGGCCAAGTCCAGGATGGTGTCCTGCCTTCCCGCCTGCTGGCCACATTAGCCAGTGGTGGCTCGACCGCAAAGTTAGCGCCCAGTGCCGCCGCTTCGCTCCGCCGTCCGTCGTTAACTTAATTGGCCATCACCACCCACTTTGCGGGTTTTTATGGCGGCGTCGTCGTTGTCGTCGACGGCGACCCAAACCTAAACCCCTGCCGAACCCCAGGCCCTTCCTTGTCCAAAAAACCCGATTTGAAACCCCCTGGAACTTTGGCTTTGTCGACGCGTCGGCTGTCACATTTTTTGACATTTTTATTCTACATTTTTTGCTATTTAGTTGGTTGTGTTGCTGCCCCTGTGGGCTGCTTCTGCTATTTTCTATTAGGGGTTCATTTTTTCATTCCTTTTTATTTTTATTTTTCTTGTTTTTTTTTTTTTGTCACCTGGCGGTAATGTTGTGGCATTGCCTACTTTTTAGCGCAGTGTCTCAGCGTTTATGACTTTGGCTTGGACTAGGAAATGCACTGAGGGGAAAGAGGTTGTGTTTTTTCAACTTTTTTATATTTTTTAAAGCACAAACAAATAAGAATTGGGCTTTTTCCTGTTTTTAATTTGTTAAATTCCACTCTAATATTTCTTAAATAATCTCTTTGATATTTATTATATTTTTTCTAGTGCATAAAATCGACTGGGAATGTGGAGGCTTCTCCATTGGCCTGTCGTTTACGCTCGGTTTGGCTCGGCTTTCTATTTTTTGTGATTAATAGGTGTGTTAATGGATGTCATTTTGATGTTTCCGCCAGACGCATGTCCACAAAAACCGAGTCGTCCGTCGTCCAGCCATCATCCTTCCTGCCCTCCCGTGACCTCCCGCCGTCGTCGCACGCTTTTCGGGCCCTGCTCAGTTTTATGTTTAATTTGAGCATTTCTCGCTAATTTTTAAGGCTCGCCATTAAATGTAGATAATTTTTTATGCTTTTCTTTTGGTCGTCCAACGTCCATTGCCATTCATTTACCATTTCTATGCCTAGGTTTATGGCCCCGCCTTCCCCTTTTTGTGGGCGCGTCGTAAAAGCGAGAATGTAACGAGCCAGCGTCACGAGCTTGTTGCAAGTTGGTCGACGCTTTTCGGAAGGACGCGGCTTGGTTTTTGGGGTTCAAATGCTCTGCCCCAGTTGTTAAAGCCTTTTATTTGCTGTCATAGACAAATCGTTTAGGTATTCCTCGGCCCTTGGCCTCGCCGGTTCCTTTTGCTTTTAATTACTCGCAAATTCGTTTTTAAAGTGCGCGGGCGAGTTGGCCAAAAGTGGCTAGCGGCACGAAAAGGCTTAAAATCAATAGCAAAAGTTTGTGTGGCGGTGTACGATGGTGGCTTTAAAAAAAATATGTTCTCGTTGGTTGGTACATGGCATAAAATGCAACATGTTTTTCGCCCATCCAACGGCCACGCCTCCTTCTGTTTTTATTGCCCTCAACGCAGAGACAGGGACAGAGGTGGTGAAAATTATAGCAGCTTGGAGGTTTTTCTTAAGGGAAAACATTTATTTGAAATATCAAATATTTTGGAATTTTTTTGTATTTTATTTCTGTATGTGTGAGGTGCTTTTTTTTTTATTATTTTATTAATTATTTTATTATTAGAGCCTTTTTAAAACACCAAATTCCGATTAAGATTTTAACTGATGCTACTCTTGTGACCATAGCTGTTCTCAATGTTGCAGCAGGCGCAGTAATCGATATGTAAACATGCGAGTTTGCGTTTCGTTGAATGCCAAATGCACAGGCAGGACGGTGCAGAGGATGGCTGCAAAGGATATAAACGGGTTGTGTGTGGGTGTGTGTGTGGTGTGGTGTGTGTTCGGGGGTGTGTATAAATTTAGAAGCAAACACGCCGACAAACCAAAAAACAACAACGCCAAACACTGCCGAACGCCAGAGCAGCGACAGCAACAAGCTGCAATCGCTGTGGCATGCAACATGTTTTTATATATAAATCAATTACTTACCAAACATGAAGCCAGCGGAGAAATGGGGGAGCAAAGGGAGGCGTGGCGGCACCCAGTCATGGATTTATGGCCATAAAGATGGGAATCCTTCTGCTGTGCGTTCGTGCCACTCGGTTTCGGTATGTGCAACGCGCACGGCCGCAAGTCCATTAAAGTTATTCAAATTGTTCAGCAATTTGATTAATTCCCGATTGTGCGGCGCTATCCAAAGCCATAACTAACTTCGTTACACAGGGATTGCCCTTCCATTTTCTCTAGTTTCCCGAGTAAACGAATTAACTATCTTTAAGCCCCCTGCTGCTATAAAAGCCTCACGAATTTAACAAGCCAAATCGAATTAGCAGCCGCGGGAATATTAATTGAGCTTTGAGCGGCGACCGTGAGAGCCCTTCCAAAAATTAGAGAATCAACCGGAATAAAAATTGAAATTGACGCGTCAGATTTCCGGTGAGGAGGGGGAGTGGCAATCCTCGAGGGCTGAAATTTGTCAACGAAATTTTGTCGGCCATGAATTGATATAAATGTGGGGCCCGGCGGCGAATAATGCGCTAAATAAATTGCGAAAAATTACATAAAATATTTAAGCGCATTCAAGTGTGGCGCTATAAAAAATGGCGGGGCATTAAAAATGTTTTTTTTCCCTACTCCACTTTTTATTTTTTTTTCGTGGGAAGTGAAAGCAAAGCGAGCGGCAAATGGCTGACAGGCTGAGGAGGAGGCAGCAGTAGGAAGGGGGTGGTAGAGGCAGGGGAGAGAGTCAAGGTGAATAGACACACAAAAGGACGGGCAAGGATAACAGCCAGGAGCAGCAGCGGCAAACAAATTATTTGTACATATAGCCGTGGGCAAATAGCTGCCTGAATATTAGACATTTGAGAATTGGCATGGCGAATTTTGTTCATTGACTTGCAACCCCAGCAACAAAGCTGTCACACAACAAGAAATATTAAAGGAATATATTTTTAAATAAAGGAAATATATAAAGGATGCTTTTTTATAAAAGATAAATTAAGATTAAGGCTTAAAGAACATGGTTAGAGGGTCATTACAGAGGCTAGAATTATAGGAAACGCCTCTTAGAATTCACTTCTTTTTAGTACTATTTTATACAATATTTTCTTTAGTAGTTTTTATATGTTTTTTTCTGCCTGTGTGTTCACCTGCCATGCAAATGTGTGGCAGGAGCGTGTGCGCTTTGGTGTCTTGGGGCGGAAGCTCTTTAAAGTCGGGCAGACAGAAAACAAACCGAAATGTTTGTTTCGCCGTCGTTTCCTCCCAGACCCAGACGCTTTTAATGCATTTTTTATTGGACTGCTGCCGCACAAAACGACAAGCAAATAGAGAAGGCCATAAAAATAAATAAGGCACACCGTTTCGAGGATGGAGAGGGTGTTGTTTCTGTTCTCTGTTCGTTTTTTTTTTACTTTTCTGGGTGGTGCTACCTACACACACCCTTCAATAATATTAACACCCACAAACCCAAAGGCGAAACGCGAGCGCAGCATATTTTCGCTATTGCCATTGAGTGTCCAGCCGCCATAAATTTCAATGCTATTGAATTTTGTATGAACCCCGGAACAGGGCTCAGAGGTCTACCAGGTCTCGGGTCAAGCTTGCTTCATACGTGCTTCGTGGCCGCTTTAAAAAGGTATAATTTATTTTAAAAGAGAGATCCCCTCAACATATATTTATAAAGCCCAACCCAATAGGGGGTGGGAATCAATATCCCGGCAAGATTTATGCCGCCCGGTAATCGTTGCTAAGGTCAGGACCGAGGAATCTCTGACTGGGCTCATTAGAAATGCCAAACGGCAAATGCTTGTCATTTGCATATATATACACACACATGCCAAAAAAAAAGAACTCTTTAGCCACTTGGGGAAAAAAGGATAGATTTGTTATCAAAAAGTCCTTGAACTATCAAACTAATCTGTTAATAAATAAAGGAAAACCCTCTTCTCATATTTATTTAAATTAATTTACCTTTATTTCCATAAGAAATCCAACCTACTCTATTATTAACTCTCTTTATTTTCCTCATATTTATTTTCTTTATCCCCAAACTTTTCCCCAAGTGTGCTCATATATACGATGTCGCATTACAGACGAGTGAATATCTTAATAGAGAGCACAAGTCGCGTGGCGCGAGGAGCAAATAAAAAATTGCCAAAACTTTCGGCCGTGCGTAAAGTGTTGCAAGGACCAAAGGGGTGGGGAGGGTGGCAAAAGAATATCAATGAAATTGTCATACACAAGTAAATGCTCCGAGATAAAAAACGAACGAAGCCTGAGAAAAAAAAGTAAGGAAAAGGGAGCCAAGGAATAAGGTAACACGGTGAAGGGGAAAAACGTTTGCTACCTTTGGCGGGCTGGGGGGAGTTTTTCTACTGCATTTGCTGTCAGAGTAGTCAGTGGCAGACAGAGATACAGACACTCAGATACAGATACTCGGGGAACACATGTTTTGAATAATTTATGCGGGCGGGCGCTCGAAATGTGCCCGCCAGGAGTTTCCCTGGGTTTTCCCAACCCCTCGAAATGTTCCCCCAAACCAATTGCTGGGCCTGGCACTAGGCCAGGCAAAGTTTTTTGCTCTCTCTCACACACACACACACACAGGAGAGAAAAAAAGGTGATAAATGCATAAGCAGGAAAAGTTTTGCGCCTCCTTTCGATTTCGCTTTGTGAAGGACCAGAAGGAGTCGACACTGGAGTGGCAGGGAAGCAGTGTGAAGTGTGGAGTGGAGTGGAAGTGGAAGTGGAGTGGAGTATACTAATAGCGAAATTGCTACAAATCGTTTTGGCCAAAACTTGCGCAAGTTTATTTTCCCCACTCAAACACACACACACACAGCACACACACCCAGAGCCACGTGCTCTCAAAGTCATTTTTTCTCGCCTTTCGACATTCTAATTTAGCTGCGCTTCAAATATTTATGCAAACAAATTGAAATAAAAAGGAGTTCCCGTCTCTCGGAAGCAATAAAAGCCAAAGCGTAAATATTTAGTGGTATCCAACCAGCTGGATCTTCTACTAGAAAAGCTGCTACAGTGAAGCTAGCTTAAAAATATAGCATACTTATCAGCGAGGTTTTATTTTTGATATGCTCCTGTGAGGATATATTATTTGTCCTATTAATGTGAATCTTAAAATGCAGATAGATCTTGGATTAAAAATCTAAAAAAATCTAGAAAGGATTTAAAAGCTTAACTTCTCAGTCTTCACTGTTGCATAAATTACTCCTCCACCCTTTTTTAAATAGAGTGAAAAAATATGAAATAAAATGTCTGGCAAGGAGTTAGATGGATACTCCTACTCTTAGATACAAGTATTTCATATTAAACTTGAGCACTAAGCCGGTGACTCGTTCTTGTTGCTGTGGTTTCCATACCCCATACTCTCCCATCCCATTCCCAATCCATTCACCTGGCTCTTGGCAAGGAACCGCAGCTGTTACACTTTGGCGGCATTTTCATATAATTTATTGCTGCTGCCGCTGCCGCTGCTGCTGCTCCTCCACGGCGGGCAGGTGGTTTGCTTTGGGTTAGGTTTGGTGGCTTGAGTAGGGTTTTCCCAGCTTCATATCCTTGTCTAGGCGGCCGCAGCTACAAGTTGCGTTTATCAACTGACAACTAGCTAACAAATAGCGTGGCCGCCTGAGTGGTTGTCTCATTTGGGCCTACTAATTAGAATTTATTAGATGCCCGGCCTTACGCTTTAAAGACTTTGCTCTTAAAGTCTTCAAAGTCCTTGAAGCTTTGGAATACCAGAAACAGCTGCTGCACAGAGGCAGCAATAATTGTTATTTCAATATAGGGGATGAGCGCTTTCGGGGTTGAACCGGAGATTGCCGCTTTGTTATGGCTGCAGTTTTCCGCTGTTGTTATTTTTACCTACATATGCAATTTTTTGCACCAAGGCTGGCATTTTCCAAGCTGCCTCCCTCCGCTCACATATTCTATATATGCCATCATCGTCGTCGTCGTTGCCGTCATCATCATCCTCATCATCGCCATCATCAATGATGATATTGTTGGGCGGAAGGCAGGGACTGAGGGGCAGTCGATAGTCGACATCAATGAACCGATCCGGTGCACCAGCGGAAATATTGAGTCGTATCTGTGTCGCGACCGAAACAAACACACGCGGACTGGGACAGAAGAGGTTGAAATAATAGTGGAATAAATTCTATAAATATCTTTTAAATATTTAAATTTGAAAGCTAATAATTACATACATTGAAAAACAGTAATTACTTCAAAAATATTACAATAATCTTCCTAAGACCATTTAAAATATTAACATTTTCATTGGAAAATCAATTTCTGCCTTTAGTTTCCATCTTTGACTTGAGTTTAATAACCCTTTTCCTACTAAATTACAAATTTCAAACATTTCCCAAGGAAGTAATCCCAGAAAAAAAAAAAAAAAGTATTTAATCCTCCAGAGCCTTATGCTGATGACCGCTGCTGTTGTGTGCTGTACAGCACAGACAGTCAGACAAAACGAAAAGCCTTTAATCGACAGCAACATATTCGATTTTAATATTCATATGCCGTCGTCATAAATTCATGACAAAGAGAGCTGTGGAGCACAACAGAGAGGAGGCCATGCAATATATGAGGGCGTTGATATGATGTGCCCGTACCGTGCCCCTTTGGCTACCCCAACCAGCAGTCCTGGTTGTGTGTGCCAGAGTTATTATCAACTCGGTGCTCTCGTGGCTGAATTAAAGCCGAGCCAACTGACTGGATTGCTGACTCACTGCTTACTCCCATGGCCATTTTGTGGCAAATGAAATTATGATAGTGGACGACGACGAGACAAATCACAAGTCATGGAGGGGAACTAAAGGAGACGCAGGAAAACTGCTCATTACGCAGGAATATTGGGAGGACGACGATGGACTGCCTTCTAATTTGGGCACTTTTATTTTTGCCTCGTGTCCAGGCAACTCTCTCGGTCTCTCCCTTTTTTTTTTTCTGAAATAATAATACCCCAAAGTCCCCTTTTTCGTGGTGGTGTGGGTGTGCATATCATTTGCCTTGCCTCTCAATTACACATGATCTGTGTGTGTGTGTGTGTGTGCTCCAGCTTTTCAGCTTTGCTCCCTTTTAAAGCGTCTTCGAGTAGAAAATCGCATGTGAGCCGCATTGTGGGAAATTAAACAACATCCCAACCCCCAAAGAGAAAGGCAAGGCCGACCTACAGAGTCCAAAGGGATGGACAAATATGGAAGACACAAAGCTACAAGCATTCTGCACTGCGATTAAATGGGGGGTTTGAGTTTTAGATTTTATTTTGTAATAAAATTAGGAGTATATTTCGTTTGCTTATAATTCCCAAGTCCTTTTTCCGAATGTTCCAAATTATTTTATTTTATTATTTTTCCATTTTTCTTTTCAATAAATTTCTAAACCTTTTTTCTCTCAGTCCTTGAATTGCTCATTACAACAATAAAGCCAAAGCGAGTGTGTAGGCTTTTTTGCTAGCTTCTGATGACGCTGACACCCTTTGCTTCCGTCTCATCCGTACTCCGTAGTCCATAGTCCCGTAGTTCCCTTCTCCGTATTCCGTGTCCGTCAGCGTGGCGCACTTCAAAAACTTAACCGTTAGGCATATGCGTGATTATCTTTCCACCGCTGCCTCGGACAACAACAAGGGCCAGCAGCTCAGCTGGGGGATGGGTTTCAGGAGGAGGTGGGAAACTGGAGATGGGGGGGTATGGGTATCCAGCTAGCAACCCTCAGAGGCAACAATTGCGCGCTGACCCAGTTACCCGGCAACAAAGGCGGAAGCAAAGGAAACACGCTGAAAGAGGGACACACAGACAGACACACACAAAGAGGGAGACGGAGAGGGGGACTGAAAAGGCACATGTCATCATAGAAATCAGTGAGTGCCCAGAAAACTGCCCACGCCCTTCGGCAATGGGGCGTTGCTTACGTTGGGTGTGTGGAAAATCTAGGGGGTGGCGCTGGGAAAATTCATTAAAATGGCACAGAGGCGAGACAACAATGAAACGGTCCACTTGGGTTCTGTGCCTCCTCCCTTCTCCCTTCGGGAAAGTGGACAGCAGCTTATCGTCCTGGCCATATGTGCCACAAACGCACACGGGCAGGCAGGCAGCGGGAAAGAGTGAGGAGGACTCACACAGGACTCACAGTTGGTAATCAAATATTTAGCATACTTTTTAGAAAGCATATTAAAATAACATTTCCGGTCAGCTTGGCAAAAAGGAAATCGTCGCAAAGAGTCCAACAGCCCAACTGCTGTGGAGGGCATTAGCCCGGGTTTTTGAACCGTGTAATGCACACCCAAACCTCCATTACAACACTTGTGCCAGCCAGCCAGCCAAGGATATATCCCACGGAGAGAGCCGGCAAATCCCTGTAGCATGCCACGCACACTGGCACTTGGGGAGCGTTAATGTGCCATAACGAATGCATTAGAGACCGGGGTACTAAGTAAGCGCAGTTAGTTGGCCACCCATTCCGTTTTTTTTTTTTTTCGCAAAGGGGTAGGGCATTTAAAATTTAATTACCCGACATAGGAAGGGGCCCAACCAGCTCCCAGAAAAACAGCAGTAACCAATATGCATTACCCTAATAATGTCCGCAAAAATAAGCCCTTGACAAAAAAAAGCATATGTTAAATAAGTGTTTTTAGTGTTTTTGTTTGTCCAATTACATTTTGGTTAGGAAAACATAACAGATGAAACGGAATTTATTATTAGGGTTGGCTTAAATTGAAGCCAACAAAAGGGAAATTCTAAAATAGACGAGTTAGTGGAAATATTAAAAGGATATGCTTAATTGGAAACTATTTATCATTAAATCGAAAATAACTAAAAAACCAGCTATATTTAGCTAACCCCATTACGCTTCCATAAATAAAAATGCTTTGCTTTTGCCACTTTTTTTTTTGGAGTAAAGAAAACATATGTTGAACACAATGCACAGCTTCTGCTGATATCATTACTCACACGCACAATCGCACACACACGCACACCACAGACAGAGAGCTTCCGGTTTACTCTTTTTTTTTTTTTTGTCGTTTTTTGTATGTGTGATATTATCAAGTGAAGTGCTCCTGCGGTTTGTCTATGTGTGAGTGTGCGTTTTGGTTTTTCTTATTATTCCTATTACCACATGTTGTTTTTGTATTTAAGCTAATTCCTTTATGTGTGCGGATGTATATAAAACGTGCAGCCGTATAAAAATAAAAACCAAATAACAAATAAGAGAACAACAAAAGCAACAGCCAGCAGGCAAAAAGCAAATAAGCCAAAAGCGAAAGCAAAAGCAGAAAGCAGAAAGCAGAGTGGCAGCAGCAAAGTAGCAAAAGCGCGCAGCATGATGATAAGCCAAGTGGCGAATTCAAGCGTAGTCAGCATTGATAGCTGCTGATGTCTGGGGAGCGCGTGGGGGAGTGGGGGAGGAGCTGGTAGCTGGGGGAGGCATAAAGGTGCCTACTTCACACAAAATTACCCTTTTCAATTTGTGCGGTGTGCAGAGTGTGTGTATGTGAGCTCTCCCCCTCAACAATTTCTCTCCCACGTTTATTGACTTTTTGTCATTGCCGCTAATGCATAGCAGCAGGAACTGAACAAACACACACACATACACACAGTCGCATCCTGCTTAGCACAATACAGTCAGCATCAGCAGTAGCTGGATCTCTGTAGCAGCTTTATTTTTATGGGGCGCATTACATTTAATGTTTGGCTTAACTCGGTTACTCTCGATGCTCTCTGGGAATCCGACTCCTGGCTTTTGGTTTCGATTCTGATTCAGACACGGTGAGAAAAGGGGGGAACATAAGGGTTAAAATTAAATAAAATAATAATATTTGTCAAAAGACAAAGTAATCAGGATGTTTTAATCATTCCTTTGATATTTTCAGTCACAGAATTAAGACTTGAGAATTCTAAAAGCACTCTTTGCAATATATGTGGCTAGCAACATGTTTAGCAACAACCATTTGTTACTAGCAACATTTGATTAATAAAAAACATTAACCTTTTATTTGTTAAATGCATAATTATACTTGATTCGATTTTCAAAAAAGCAACACTACAATTTTCCTCAGTGCTTGCTCCCTTCGATGGCTGCTGCTTGTGCTTGAACTTCCGCTTCTGGTTTTGGCTTCGACTCGTTGTGTGAGTGCGGTAATTAAGTGTCACATGTAATTACAATACACTCATGTGCTTTGTAATTAGAGTTTAGCGCTGCAATAAAGCAAGAGCAAAAAAAACAAAGCAAACAGAAAGCAGAAGCACAAGCCGAAACGAGAACCTCAATGCGCTGCTGCTGCTAAACCTGCTTAGCTGGGCTAATTCAGATGAATATTTCCCCCGAGCTCTGCAATTATTTGCACTGCTGTTTTTTTTATTATTATTATTATTTTGGGAGGACGGATTAACCAAGTGGCTTAAGTTTTGATGAAGCTGCTGCGGTGGTCAGTAAATAGCTAAGCTAACACGGCATAATGATTACCTGCTGCAGAGTCCACCGCTTGGCACAGTAATTTCCACTTACCTTGTTGACGCTAACCAAACTGAAAAACCAAACCTAAACAAAATTCATGTAACCAAGGCCCAGTAGCACATCCTAGATCCCAGCTCCCACTTGCCAGTTCCCAGAGAGCTGGGCAAATGCTGCTCTGCTCCATGAAGAATCGCTGTAATTTATTTAACTTGCGTAAATATTAAATATTTATATTGTTCTCTCTCTCTTTTATTTTTCTCTTTTTATGTACCGTACTCGTATACGTATATATATATACTTCATCTACTACAACTACACACCACCACTACTACTGAAAATAAAAACCATCTGTAACCATCTTCAACTTCTGTCTGTGCCTGCCCTGCCGCCTGTGCCTCAACTACAAAACTACAAACAAACATAAAATATATAAAATATATATATATAAAATGTATAAAAAAAAAATGTATTAACCAACTGCCTGTGCCTGTGCCTACCTTGCTCCTGCCTCCTGCATCTGCATCTGTATCTGAATCTGCTCCTGCTCCCGCTCCTGCATCTGCATCTGTATCTCTGTACCCGCACCTGAAACTACTACTACCGTGTGCGACTGTAAATCAGCGCGGAAGCGACGAACTTTTGAGTCAAGCAGCAGTCATGGCGCCCGCTTCCGACAATAACAATCAGGACCTGGCCACAAAGAAGGCCAAGCTGGAACCGGGCACCGTTCTGGCCGGCGGAATTGGTAAGTTTTCCCCCCTCCTCAGCTCTATCTCTCTGTCTCTGTGTCTCTTCTTTCTCTCTGCCGTTACTATTACCTTTACCTGTTACCTTTACCAGTTAGCTGTTACCTCTGCTTCGTCCTTTTGTCTTGGCTTAAGCTTTTACCTTTACCTTCACCAGGTTTGCCTTTGTCCCCTGAGCGACGACGCTCAAGTTAAGTGCATTTTGCAGCCATAGTCTTTGGGGGGCCGTGGATGGGTTTTGTCTGCCAATTAACCACGCCCACTGGGAAAATCGGTCACACGGAAAGAAAATAAGTGGACTAAGGCACAAGGCACTGTAGGAAGGGATGATAAATGATGGAAAGTGAAGCCACATTTTGAGTTAACATTTATTAAATTATTAATTATAATAGA
>JAEIII010000981.1:0-10003 GCA_018905755.1 Drosophila ohnishii | reverse complement strand
GCATCCATCTTGGCCATGTATCCACCTTACCATCCAACTCGCTCTTCACGCAAGCAAAGAAGAAGAACCCCAAGGTGGCAACAATTGCGTTGCAGCCCAAGGATTGCATAGTTACTTATACACATTGGCGAGGATACAACAAAATATTAAAGTCTCGACTTGTTTAATTACCTATAAAGGGAACATTTGCAAACTTAATATAACATTCCAAAGCTGACAATGAATTTAAGAGCAACATTATCTTAACTTTAAGGGAAAACAAGGCTTCAATTGGGATTACATCAAGGCATTAAAAAATACATTTTATAAAGATAGATATTTTTATATTGCTCTCAGTTTTACTGGTAAAATCAAAAATATGAAAACAACATATATCTTTCTTTATACAAATGTATCTTTTGCTTTTAGCACTAAGCACTGAATTGTATCTCAATTAGTTGAGTTCCAGCTTCCTCGGGGTCCACAGTCCATCATGCCATTTCTGGCACTTTCGAGGTAATCTCGAAACAGCCTGGGATGTGGCATAATGTGCGGGGGCAAGGTGAAAGGAAAGGGGACACAGGGAGTCGTCCTTTTTGTCGGCCGAGGTCCGGGGCCTCTGCTTTGTTTTAGCCAACAGCCTGTCCCTCTGCTGCTGCTGATGTTGCTGTTGCTTCTGCTGCGGCTGCTGCTGCTGCTGCTGCTGCTGCTGCTGGTGCTGCTGCTGCTGGTGGTGCTGCTGCTTGTCGATGATGAAGTGGCCGACAACGACAACCACGAGACGACGCAACATCAACAACAATACCAACAACACCAACATCATCAGCAACAGCACGGCAGCAACGTCGTCGCATCGCATCGCAATCGCGGCATGCGTCGTTTATAGATGGGATTGTGTGTATATATCTCACTCTCTCGCTCTCTATATATAATATATATATTTATGTATATAAAGCCCAGTGTGTTCAGTGTTCAGTGCGCGGCGCATAATATTCCGCACGCACATACAACACCAAAAACAACACCAAGAAGATGTTGCCTGCCACTGCCACACAACGGCAACAAGCGCACTTTAAGTGTAGCAAAATGGACTGCAAAACTTGTGTACAGTACTCGTGTTGGGCATATGTACACACAATATATGTATGTATGCCGCATACATACGCAGCACCAAGTACCAGTGCCAGTACATACATACATACATATGTATATGTACCTGAACATAGACCAAAAATCTAAAGGGGGGCCAACGATATGCGATATGCGATATGCGATGGATGCTCCGCTGCCCAGATTTTCTTATACTGGTAATTTTAGCTAATTATAATGCCAAGCTACTTTAAGGTTATAAGACTACCAATATGAATAGAAGTATATAATTAATACTTGTATTTAAACATATGTTTGATGCTCAAATCAAAATAACAAAAGAATATCCATAATCGTTTAAAGTTCATTCAAATTTCGCAATATAATTTAATTTAAAAATCATTATTACGATACTGGATACCCATATTATTATTATTATTATTATTATTATAGCGTATATCAAGTGTAACTGTGCCTCGGCTATAGAATAATCCTACACTTCAATGAAACAGTAAATAAATTCAACAATACGGTGTCATAATGTGGAACTTAAGCTAAGACGGACAGATGAAAGTGGCTAGATCGACTCGGTTGCTGCCTTTACTGTGGTGCAAATGTTAAGCCAAGAGCATATGTGGTTGGATAGATGTGTCATTATTTGGCAAGATCCAAAGCGCAGAGCAGAAAACAAATTAAACACGTAAGATAGGCAGTTATCTAGCATGTCTCGAATATAAGATACCCAGTATTTTTAGATATCCAATGTGTTTTATTAAACTTAAACTAATTAAACAGTTTAGCTCATCAGTTGTACATTTTCTTTTGGCTCTAAATGGTAATACCCATGTACCCTATGGGTATCGGGTGTTAAAATGAACAAGGAAAAACGGTTACACGAGCAGCATCAGCATTAGCAGAAAGAGACGGCTGCAGCCATAGAGAGAGATAAAGAGAGAGCGAGGAAGAGAGATGGAGGATATAGTGGACAACTGCAGTCAGCCAACAGTAACCAGTTTTGCAAAAACCAGCTACTAGCAACAGCAACTGGCAACATGAATGCACAGCAGCAACACAAGTCGAACAATCGTCAAATACACAAAATCCACTTTGCAAATCATCAGCGATGGCACTATGGGCTACGGGTTACAGACTACGGATGGGAATCCGGATCCGGGTAACAAATCCAGGCTCGTGTTCGGGTCACAAAAAGGGGAGCCAGGGAGCCAGAATTGAGGACGAGGCACGAGGAGTGTGGGAGGTGGGAGGTGGTGGAGGAGGGTCAAGGGGCAGCCACACACGCGTGCAACATGCAACTTGAGAGCCGGGAAAGCTCCGCATCAGAGACATTTTCCAGCAAGAAAATCCTATGGTGTGTTTTCCATGTTCCAGCTGGTTGGCGCAAAAATAAAAACAAACAAGAAAAAAAAAGAAACACAAACAAAAAATGGAAAAGGCAGGCAGAGAAATAAAACACACACACAAATTATATAGACACACCAATACCACGCCCACTCCTCCCCCCTGAGCCACCCTACCTTCTGCATCAAATAAAATTGCATTGGAAAATCGGCAAAAGTCCCCAGAACTGGAAAACTTCTGCAGCTGTGTATATGTGTGTATGTGCGGGATTTTTTTTTTTTTGATGGAAGGGTGTGTGCCGAAAGGTAAAAACGCCAAAGCTCAATCTGAAAATAAAGTGAGAGGTCCGCAAAAACAAAAAAAAAAATAGGCAGAAAAGCTCAAAAAAATATGCGAGAAAATGTGTCATGTAATAAGAAAGAAAAGCCCAAGTAGAAATCACTCAGTTAAAGTTGGACACAAATTATGCTTAATTTTCCCCCAAACCCAAACCCAAATTGAAATATTTTTATATTTATAATTATCCCCAACTTCTGAAATTTAAAACAAACAGAAAGCAAGTAAGAAAGCCAAAGTCGAGTGTACTCGCCAGTAAGATACTCGGTAACCAATACCTTAAGGCGAATGCCAGTAGAAAGATCGAAAGATGCCATTTTCTTTACTACTAGCTCGCATCCACATCCATTTATCATCGATTTGTTTTCAAATATTAAAAGAAGTATTTATAAAGGATCCTTCATAACCAAATTTAATGGTCCCTCTACTCGGCTACATAGATTTGTTCAAATAATTAACAGCAAATTGACAACCCTTTTTTTCGTAGCGAGTACGGTCGCCGTGTCGTTCAATTGGAATGAGTGCAAAACGCCGCCTTTCAAGCGAGTGCCATAACAGAAATTATGGCCCCCGAGAGCTTTAATGCCAAGCAAAGATGGGGGAAAAACAAAGAAGAAGAAAGAAAAAAATGGAAGAGGAGCAAAAAAAAAGTAAAGTTTGCACAGAGTTCGCACATCAAACACGCGAGCAACTTGCAACAAGTTTGAAGTCTGCTAAAAATAAAACCAAGAAACCGAGCGAGAGGACTAAGCTCCCCTCTCTCCATCCCATCATCTACAGACACAAACACACTTATACGACTCTCTCTTCGCTCTCTCTTAGAAAGAAAGAAAAAAAATGTGATACGACAGTGATTACGCGATTTTCCATAATAAATGTTGTGGTAAAGGCGACCTTCCGGTTATGGCAGCGACACCAACACCCAGACACACGCGCTCTCACATTCTCACACATAGGATCCCCACACAGGCACAAACGCAGACACGAGCACTTGTTCGGAGTGCCGACAACGAAATATCAACAACAACACGACGACCTTCCTTAGCGGCTCACGCCGCTCTCTCTTTCTTACAGCGCTCCCAGTCTCGTCCCTGTCAGACCCCCAATGGCCCCCTTCTCTAACAAACTGCAGACACTCTCTCTCACTCTCTCTAGCAACATAGCGGAAAATGTCGGTAAACAGTGCAACCGGTTTTTTCCTCGCACATCGGCAAGGAAATCGTCCAGATAAGCACAGTGGGTCAAAATGGTAAAAATGTAGCATACTTATCGGGGTCTCTAAGGACTGGACCTGTGTAACAAGATAAAGGAAGGTTTCGTGTGTTTTTTGAGATCATTTTACAAATCTATTCGCTAGGTTGATATATTGATTGCTTAAAAAAAATCACTTGAAGATATTTACATGATAGGACGCCCTTGTTTAATTGAAATACAAAATTCTTGGTAAGTAGTTAGAAAGCAAGCAGCTTAGGAGGTGTTTAAGCTAAAAGGGAGCCGCTAAGAATCAAAGTATAATGGAATAGAAATAGCTAAATAATATAAACATACAGAGCGAGTGATATCTGACTTTTCCTTGCCTTAACTTACTCGCCACGATTAGCTGGTCTGCTCCACATAAATAACTTGACGCAGCGACTGCCAGGTTTAAAGCTCTCGTGAAATTTTCGAACACACTGTGCTACGACGAGAGTCCAAGTCCCCAAAAGCTTGGCTACCCTGTATCTCCTCCTTCACCATCGTTGACTAACAGCAGCATCCCCATGAACTGGTGCTGTTGTTGTTGGGGGCTGCCTATGGTTCGTTTTACTAGGCTAATCATGTGTTCTGGTTTTCGGATTTGTGTGAGAGACTTCGCTGTCAGCCCGTGTTCGTGTCTGTCTCTTTATGACGGGTGTTGTGTTGCTGGTGTGTGTGCGAGGTGTGCTGGTGTTTGTGTTATCGTGTGCTCGAGCATTCATTCAGCGCTCGGCCCTCAACGCTCATCGCTCCACGCTCAACGGTTGCTTCGCTTTGGGGGCGCGCGCACATTGAGTTGAGAGCTTTGCAATTTTGTCGGTCGGCGTCCGTCGTTACGTTTTGCTTTTCGCATTTAGTTGCTCTGGCATCTGCTTTTCTCGCCGACTTTCGATACCCTACAAATGTAGGTTTGAGAGTTGGTTGTGAATTTGACTACATACATACACACATACGCCTAAAGAACACCATTAAATACTGCATAGACTTAGCGATGTCTCATGAATATTTAATTAGCAGCTACAGTGCTTTAAAGATAGCTTGTACCTTTTACACGAGATAATACATAAATCCCTTAAAATTTAATTTATTTATTTGAAATTCTTTTGTTTACGTAGAAAAGTTCTTGTAAAATTCCAGAGATTTTGAATACAAATTATTAAATTCCAGGGTATCACACTATCCGAAATCCATTATATTTTGTTCCCTATGTGCCCTGCTGTTGTGTATAGGAAATATTTCCCACGCTGCTTTTTGCCTGGGCCACAAGCCAAGCACTTGACTGTTGAGTGGCGGTTGTTTCTGTTGCCCCCGTTGTTGTTGGTGTTGTAGAATCTGTTGTGGTTGTTGTTGTTGTTGATGAAATGTTGGGGTTCGTTGCCGTTTTCGTTCTGCTGGCGTCGCTGCCTTTTTTTGCTTTTGCTTTGTGGATTTTTTTTTGTTTTGTTTTTCTTTGCTTTGGTTTTCTCTGGGGTATAGTTGTTTTTGTTGCTGCTATACGTATTGTTAGTGTTGGAGCTGGTCGGCCGGTGAGTTCCCAGTTGCTCGCGTGTTATCAACTTCAGTTGCTGGCTGCATGGCGGGACGCTTGCACGTCGTCTGTCTGCCAGAAGTCTGCCCCGGAATATTGGGGCACACAGGCATACATACATACCTACATAGATCTGTATGTGCATATTAACATACTTATAGAGAAGTGGACCTTAGGAATCGGAGCTTGGAACGAGACGTAATCTATCTATCTCGCTCTTTCTCCCTCTTGTTGTCGGGGTAATTGGTTTGAGTTCATTTTCATTTAAATGGAATTAAATATGGTAAATGATGAAATCAAGGCGGGCGAGTGAGACGGCCAGCTGTCGTGTGTGGTGAGGTTTACACACTTCTATACATATGGATTGGATGTAGAGATGTAGATGTGCTTGTGGTGAAGGTGAGAGCGACGACCGTTGTGAAGAATTCCAGACCTGAACCGTCTGAATTTTTTGTTCCCTTACATTTTTGCACTCCGTTGAAGAGGCATTTGTAATCCGTATAATAAATAAATAATTTTTGAAGGGGCCACGGCTTTCAAGTATGAACTGGGGGATGGGTTTATGGTACGGATACGCTTGTTCGTAACAAAATCTCATCGAAAATCGAGATTCGATATTCGAGGGAAAGAACAGGCGCACAGAAACTATGACAGCCAATGCCAGCGGACGAGAGAGGGAAAACAGAGCGAGTGAGCAGTTTAGCGGTAACAAGAAGAGGGAGAGGAAACGAGCTGTAAAGCCGAATGGCGGCGAGTGGAGAACGAGCAGGAGAGACCAAGAGACCGAGAAAACAAGTGATAGAGGGCAGAGACGTAGAAAAAAATCGATAAACTTGACGCTGGCTGATAAGCAGCCAAACTCTCAACACCACAAACCATAAAGAAAATATGACAAAAAAAATGTTAACCAGACAAACAACCACCGCTGAGAATAGAAAATAGGAAGCGACCGTCTGCCGATGTCGAGTCGATACGTTTTTGCCATGTTTTCTACCTGACGCGCGCGTCTAACCGCCAATATAACAGGCAAACAGCGAGAGAGCAGGAGAATCGGAGAACGAGAGAGGCGGAGAATTGTTGACCGCTTGTGGGATGTGGGCCAGCGAGCAAACGAGACAGACACACATACAGTGGTACAAAGAGCGGGAGACAAATGCCAGAGTTGCCAGCTCACCGGGGATATACTAGAGCAACCACGCAATAAATAAAACCCAGAAAATAATATAATAATATTTGTTGCATAAAGCTTAATTGAAAGCTTGAAACAGTTGTGTCAAATTTTAAATTAAATTGTTACAGGTAATAAATATACCTAAACTACTTTTTCAGGCCATCTTTAATCTAAATCTAAACTGCTATATAACGAAACAAAAATATTCAAAATTTGTAGTTAGTTTACTAACTATAAATAAAAGACATGACAACCCTGAACTGCTTTTGTACTCACTCCCACGCTTGTACTCTCCACTCTCCTCTCGACTGTAGCTGTAGCCGGGCATTATTTGCTCTGCAAGTGGTTCGTTCTCTCTCTTCGCAACGGCCCCTTACCCACCAACCCGTCTGCCGTGTTTTGGGGCTTGTTTCGTTTCAGTTGCCGTTAGGAGTACGTAAAGCTCTTAATGACAATGTTGAGGGAAAATTAAACTCTTTATGTTGCCGTTTCGGGTTCGGTATTTAGTATTTTATTTTTTAGCTTACACTGTGATCCCTGGAATGAACAGTCGATATTTGCCTACACCCGATTTATGAGCGAATTCGTCTGGTGTATTTTGTTGTATGTCGCATATGCGAAATACCGGGTGTTAAGAAAACGAGAGCAGGCAAATCTACCGAAAAAATTACAAAAATTCCACGGCCAGCGAGTGGGATTGAGAAAAAGCAACAAGACAGGCAGGCGTACCGAAATAGCAACAATGCAGTGCAAATGTTCTCGACGATTTCAAAAGAGAAATGAGCAATCGAAATACATACAAAGGCATGTGTAGTCAGTGATAACTAGGTAAGGCAGGAGTGGGAGGGGGTGGCGGAGCAGAAATATACAATGATTATTCGTATAAGTACGTTAATTGGCTTGCAAAATATGACATATTTGTCATCGGTTGTGCGGTTTGCCAGCCACGCAGGGCGACTATAAGTATGACACTATAACATCATAATTTTAATCATAGAGACGACTTGGTCAAACTGCATTCTGCAGGGTATCAAGCTTCGATTTTACATTATTAATTTTTAGTAGTTTTCAGTTAAATTTTATTTTGCTCTGCATTGTAAGAAAATTTATGCTTGGAAATACATACATGGTCTTTAATTTAATTATCTGACTAATTTTCTTCTTCGTTAACCTTCACTGTACACACTTATTTTATAGGCTGTGGGAGCCCCGCGTCGCGTAAGGCAAATTAGCGCCCCCAGCGGCCAGTGAAAACAATCAACAGCAGCTCTTCTGTTGCTCTCTCGCCCCACCGAGTCTCATGTAGGTGGTTGGGTGTGAGTTTGCAAAAGAGAAAGACAGAGAGAGAGAGAGAGAGAGAGAGTAAGAGGCACTGGTGCACAGTTTGTTAAAGTTAAAGTTCGTTGCGGTTTTTCGTATTTCGTTTTCCGCTTTGCATTTTACGTTTCGCGTGTCACACGTTTTGTGAAATTTGAATTTGAATCGAATAAAGTTGCTGTTAAGAGTATACATGAGTATAACAAAAACGATAAATACCACAGCGTCGCTGCAATGACGCTGCAGTCTACAGAATGTAACAGGCGCCCAGAAGTAGAAAAAAACGCCAGACAGCAGCTTGAAAAAGAGGGGAAAAGCAGCGAGTTGGGGTCGGCTCTCGCTCTCACCAGCTCGCCCGCTCTCCCACTCGCTGACTCTCTCGCGCATGTGTTGGCCCATTGGCAAACTCCATTGGGGCGAAAGGGACGGATGAGCACTACACTCTTCGCTCGTCTAATTATTATATCGGACAAAGCAATGAATGGAATTTGTTGTTGCGGGTCTAAACACAAATTAATTTAATTAAGGCCAAACTTTGTTTATTATGGTTGTTATTTTTTATTCGTATGCTTTAAAGGTTTTTTTTTTTTTTAATATATTGTCTTTTGTCAGTTCTACGTAAAGTATTCGGTAAATAAACTACTAGAAACAATTTCATATTTAATTGTATTTTATTTATCTTTTTAGATACAGATTTAATTTGCTACAGTAACGGAAATTGGAGCGGTGTCATAGAAATCGCTGTGGATCTAAAATAAATTTAAATGGCGCCCAAAAGTATGCACCAAACACCGCTGACTTTTGGACCTATAATCTTAATGCATCCTTTGATATATTTAAATATTAATTTCAAATAATAATAATCATTTTAAGTACTAATTTAATGGTCAGAAAGTTTGTATGCTCTTAATATGGTATATTTTCGCAATTCGTATCAACGCCTAATATTAACTAATGACTAGATGTTTTCCTTTATACTTTTTATAGCATTTTGAGTGAGTGTTTTTCTCTATATTAGCTCACCGATTTTCCGCCAACAATGCAGGTGCGCTGCAATAGGCCCAAATCGCTGGTATTTCGCTTGCTGCGCATTCTTCAGCTGCTTTCCTGATTTTTCTTCCTTTTTTCTTTCCACTTTTCAATACTCACAATGCACACACACACCACAGCACATGCCAAATGTTGGTTTTTTTTATTTCCACTTTAGTAAAGTTGAAGTATTTTATTCAGTATTATTAATACTTGATAATCAGATAAGAATATGAACTGAGTTTAACACGCACAGCAAAAAAATATGAAAGAGGAAGAAATGATACTACGTTATTCTACTTAGCGGACGCCGATTTTGTAGTTTTCGCTGGCCAAGAAACTATATATGTAATTTTCGGCAGCATTTTCCAACTAGCTCTTATTCAGCTTATCTTCTTTTGCTTTTTTGCTTTGTTATTTTCGCTCTCAAAATTCGCGACGCACCGCCGCAGAGATGAAAACCATCACTTCCGGAGGCGCTTCAAGTACTGAGGAATGTAGTAAATACGTGAGTGAGTATTAGTGTATCTGTGTGTGCTGGCGACTATATATATGTGTGCGTGTGCATATCTGTGTGTTTGTGTGGTACTGGCAGCGCAGTCGCAGCGCAGTCGACGGCAACAGAGGCCGAAGCCAAAGCCAAAAGCACAAGAAAAAAAAAAATGAAAAAACACGCTAAATAAAAGGAAAAGCTGGGGTGAAGGGAAATCAAGGAAAAGCGTGTCGAAAAATAAAGGAAAATGGTTGGGCAGAAAATTAGCAAAAGGGTGGGGAGGGGGGCGGTGTGTTGTAAAGGGGGGAAATGTAAGTGGCGAAAAGAGAAAAGGAAAGGATTTTGTGTTTTGGTTTAATACCTTTCCCAACTTTGGTCACAAAATCAGGTTCTAATGCGGGAAATTCCCCCTTTCAAACAAAATAATAGGGGCAAATAATATAGTATCAAACGTTGTCAATTTTGG
>JAEIII010000967.1:0-12829 GCA_018905755.1 Drosophila ohnishii | reverse complement strand
TCTCCTTTAAAATGTAGTATTAAAATCATTAAAAACTATATATATTAATAATATTAAACTTCCTATTTATATTATATACAACTCCCTTTCATGTAAAGCACATCTCCAACTCCATTTACCCGCCCACAAAATTCATTTTCCAACTGTTTCGATCAGCAAATATAGCCTTCAATTGCGGTTAGGGGAGAGTCTTTCGACATAAACCCAACGGAGGCTTTCGCCGGAGCCACTCGAGCCTTGTGTGTTAATGTCTCTAACTGGCCCGGGGGTGTCCGTGGTCCGTGGTGCACTGCAGCCGTTGCGTTGGCTTCCGGACAAGGCCGCTTGTGGGTTTTGTGGGGGATTTGCTCTATAAAAGTGAAGACACGACCTGGCAAAAGCATCAGTTCGACGCTTTGGCTCATCTCCATCAGGTCAACATGAAAATCTTCGTCTGTTTGCTGGCTCTGGGAGCTGTGGCCCATGCAGGATTCATTGGCGGAGCAGCTGGCGGCGGCGGCGGAGGCTATGGCGGTGGTGGTGGTGGTGGCTACGGCGGTGGCTCTCCCCATGGTGGCGGCGGCGATGGAGGCTACAGCTATGGTGGAGGCTCTGATCACGGATCCGATCATCATCACGGCAGCGGTGGCGGCTCCCCGCCCGTCAAAATCATCAAAGTGATCCACGAATCCGCTCCAGCTGGTGGTGCAGGAGGCTGGCAATCAGGCGGAGGCGGTGGCGCTGGAGGCTGGCAATCTGGAGGAGGCGGTGGTGCAGGAGGCTGGCAATCTGGAGGAGGCGGTGGCTACGGAGGTGGCGGTTCCCATGGCAGCGGTGGCGCCCAGGAGGTCAAGATCATCAAGATCATCTCGCAGCAGGCATCGGCTGGCGGTCATGGAGGCGGCTATGGTGGCTCATCCGGCGGCGGAGGATATGGTGGCTCATCCGCTGGCGGTTGGTCCTCGGGTGGCTCATCCGGCGGTGGCTGGTCAGCTGGAGGCGGTGCTGCTGAAGCCCCCACGGCTGTGAAGATCATCAAAATCATTTCGGAATCGGACTCTGGAGCTGGTGACTCTGGCGGTTGGTCCTCGGGCGGTGTTCCCAGCGGTGGCTGGTCCTCGGGCGGAGCCTCCAGCGGTGGTTGGTCTTCCGGAGGAGCTTCCAGCGGTGGCTGGTCACCTCAGGGTGGTGCCGGCAGCTGGTAATTGTGATATTTAAACCATACCCACCCCTCCATTATTGTCATTGTCCACATTTCCATTTCCATTCTTTGTTAAAGCTCCATTCCACCATATTTGTTGAATAAAAACTTTTCTGTTTGATCATTTCCCAAAAAAAAGAAGTGTTTAATTTGCCAAACTCTAGCCAAAAAAAGGAGCAGCAACCCAAGAAATCCTTTTACAACTTTTCAATTTAAAACAGAAAACTCTGGAAGAAAAATACATAGAAAAATGCCCAACCATTTTCCCACCCAGCTCTCCTTTTTTTTCCTCTAAGAAGGCACACTTAAGCGTTAAGTAATAAAATGCAAGCAAAGCTGGGCGAAAAAAAAGGAGCAGCCAAGAAGGGACTGGGGAAAAAAAAGGAAAACTGTCGGAAAATATGTAAAATATCACTTTTGACTAGCCGGGAAAAGTCTAGCCACCCCCAAGGAGCCAGTTTTCGCGCAGCGGGTGGTGGCAAAAGTAGGCGTGAACAGAGGGTTGGGTCGGGATTCATTGGGTTGCATGTATAAAAATATATATTTTCCATATAAATCTAACAAAGGACGTGTTCGGGTTACTTGATTAGGGCCAGGCCAAGGAGTGGGCAAAACATTTTCCTCCATTCGCGTTGCTTTTCTTTTTTTTTTTTCTGGGTGGCAGTGTGGAGTGCCTACGAAAAGGATAAGAGACAGGCTGGGTTTCTTTTCGGTTCTCTTGAACATTTACACAAAGAAAGAACTTTATATACACACAGCAATAAAGAAAAGTGAGCAATTTGTTGCTGGAGATATAGATAGGTTTGATTTTCTGTATTGATTTATTTCCACACAAAAGGAAAGTGTATATATATGTATTTATTTTGTTTGCTTTTGGGCATTTTCCATTGAGGGAATTGCGCAATTTTTTCGACCAAGAAAAATTATAAAAACAATCATTAAACATATTTATTCTCTCCCACTCAATAGCCATCAACTTGTTGCCGGGCATTGTAAACAAAACAAACATTTGGCGGAACATTCCAAGGGGATACACACACACATTACTTAATATTCATTCTGGGATCCGAAAAAACGAAACGGCATCTCTAAACAAATACTGAAATGAAATTATTTTTATGAGTTAAATGGAAGAATGTTTTCCATTGAATTGCAAACAGTTTTAGGGGGGCCTCTCGTATGGGGATTTATTTTTGTAAATTTAATGAGGGTATTTCTAATATGATCAGAGGTTTGTGGTATATATATTTAATATATATTTAATACGGTTAAATATTTCGAAAATAAGCTTAAATTTTTCTAATAAAAATTGTTAAAATGTGATAGAAATGAAAGCTCGAGTAGAATAGCTTAAAGAAGTATAAAAACGCAATAAAAATCAACATAAAAATTATTCAATCATTTGTAAATTTCATTGATAAATAATTTCTTTTAAAATTTTTGTAATAAATCTTCTATATTCTTCACAAAAACCAATTCCTTTTCTTTCAAAAATACCTCAAATTTAATAACAAAGAGTATCTCCTTCATTTGTTCTTTTTCACTGCCTTGATTATATTTGTCTTGGTGCTTCTTTCATAAAAAAAATTTTGTTATTATTTTAATTTTACTTATTGACTGATTGCTGGCATTGTTGTTGCCGGAGCTTCCAGCACGTGCAGCGGGGGCCAAAAAAGTGGAAAATTGCGTGTTTACCAAAGAACAACAATGCGCGGGTGGAAAATCGGCGTAGTGTCGTGGGTGGAATCCATCGTCTGTCTGTCGGTCTGCCTGATATGTCCCCTTTGTCAGCTGCAGAGTCAACTGCCTTTCGCCTCTCGTCTGTGTTGACTGAATCGCTTTTCAAGTGTGTTTACTGTGGGCGCGTGTGCATCGAATCCCGCCGAATCACAGAATCCCCGAATCAGGAACAGAAACATCAACAAACAAATGCAGAAAACACAATCAATGAGGCAAAAGCAAACAGTTTAAGCGCCCCTCGGAAGTCGTTATTAAGAATTTCTGGATGAAGAGACCACACCTCGAACCTCAGCCAAAAGTAATTTCGATTTGTCTGGCTTATATAGTACTACTATATATTTGATATAAAAGGGATGAAGAAGCTCTAACGTTTCTCCTTTGATTGAGTTCATAAAAAAAATACTTGACGGAGGTTGACAGATCAACGACTGCCGACCAAAAAAGTCGTATTTATTCATCTAACGAAATCTTAAATCCAATGATTAGGTTTTTCGATAAGAATGCGGGAGTTATGAAAAAGAATTAGGGTTTCTTCAAAGTTATTATTCATGGAATTGTTGAGTTTTTAAGCTTAAAAAATTCTGGAAAGGCAGAAGTGAGCTGTTTTTAGTCAAGAAATATATTAAATATATAAATCTAATAACAACTTTGTCTAGATATTATTATTTACTATCAAAAAGTACATTTATTATATTTTTAGACTCCATTTGAAGCCTAAAAGGATTATATCATAAGAAAAGGTGGTTGAAAATCCTTGAAAATGGCTTGCAAATCCCCTTTCTCCACCGTAGTGTTATAATAACATCTAGCAAATTGACCATCCATCACATCCCCTTTTTCAATTGCCGTGATTTGTTATTGTCTACTTGGTTAGTTGAGTTTGGAAATTGGTTTGATTTACTCAACTGATGGGGTGTTGTTCCCCCCGTCCTCCCTGGAGTCTGTCTGGGCTAAAAGGACTAGAATGGCCCACTATTTTCTCTTGTCTTCTACCCCCAGCCCCCGCGCCCCCTTGGGCTGGCTGATTTTCGTCGTCTGGTCGACGACACCGTCACCATTACCATCAACCGGATCGTCGCCGAACTCTCGGGTCTTCCAGACGTGCGCGCCGCCGTTGTCGCCATTAACTGTCCCGGCGACGCCTCCACTGCCACAGTCAGTACCACAGTCAGTACCAGGGCCCAGTGCCAGTGGCAGTGCCACCCATCGGCAACCAACGCCATCACAAGTTGTCGTCTCATTGATTTCCCCTCCTGCCCCACGGCAACCCATTTCGCTGTCGCCTTTGTTGGCTGCCAAAACACAGAAGCAGAAAAGGCAACGAAATCGTTATATGGCCAAGAGAGAGAAATGTTTTAGCTAAAAAAAAAAAGAAATACTAATAAGAAGAAAAGAAAAATAAAGAACACGAAAAGTGCATGGCAATACAAAGGCAAACAAACAAATATTATTACTAATTCATTCGAGAATACTTTTCATTGCACCTTTTTTTTGTTGCTTCACAAAATCGACTTTGCAAGCTTCTTTTTAATTCCGAGGATATTTTAAGGCAAGGTTATTTATTTGGGAGTTACCAAGAGATATTAACTGTGTACTTAAATATATTTTTTATATATTTAAAATTATATAACAATGACAGGAAATCAGTTTGTAAAATAAATATTTCATTAGTTTTTATCTACAAAAATATTATTTAAAACAAATTTTAAAGACCTATAGTTTCTCCTTTCCAAATCCCTAATAAAATATTTTAGTATTTGTAATTTATATTTCTATAAAAAATATTTTTAAAGAGTATCCTTTAGCCATTTTCACCTGAGTGTATCGGTTATCGTTAAATGTTTTCAGGTGCGCACTTAGTGATTTCTGCTGCGTGCCACCGTCCACCTCCCCCATCCTCAAACGAAGTACTCATCAGTGTCTGGGCCAGTCATAAGTAATTTATCAAGATACAAAATTGCAGTTGCCCGGCGACAACCGTCGCCGTCTGTCAATGCCAATCAGTGTGAAGTATGAGTGAATGTGAAGTATGAGTGAATGTGAATGCGAACGTAAATGAGTGCCGGCGTGAATGATATCCAAGGCATTTGTCAGGTGGACGGGCACTCAAGTGATGCCAAATGTCAGTCAACAATTTGGGTTTTTGGGTGGTGCAAAGGCAGCAGGATGGCCCATAATTGGCCAACTGCGATTGCTATCTATTACATTCGATATATCGGTCAGCTTGGATGGGTGGGAAAATCGGGTTCGGTGTCAATTTAATCGAAGTCAAGGGGAAATGATTGAGGGTAGGAAGGTGTGACTTATGGACATCCTGTGATTTATTGCTTATACCTGAAATTTGATATCATTGAAACAAGTTGAGGGTGTCACGTTTCTTTTGGGTTTAGATTATCCCATAGGAAATTGAGTTTGAAGTTGGGTTTAAATTAGGGTTTTAGGGGAGATATTCGATGGGGAATTAGGTATTAAATATGTGATGGACAAGTATAAATTTTAGAAAGTATCGAAAGCAAAGAGTGAGATAATAACAGTTTTATTTTCAGTAGAATTTCTCACTTAGTAATTAGCTTTCATTTAATAATTTCTTTTTAATAAACAATTCCCATCCTAGTGAAAGTCCTTTCTAGTTCAAATTGTTCCTTTTCAAGTTATTATTCTCTCGAGTCTCCCAGCAAGTCACAGTTTCCAACAAGTAATTTGGGCCACACGGAAAATTCTCCACATTCATCTTATGGTAATTCACCGAATCCAAGCAGTGGCATCCTTTTCTCTGTGTCCTTTTCCCACTCAATTACAATGCAAACTATCAGCAATAAAAGCAAATTTCCATCACCCAAAGGAAGAAGGATTTTCCACAGACGCATGTGTGTGTGTGTGTGTGTGTAATAATTTTTGTGTGCTTTATTTTGTATGTGGGTCATGTCCTTATGAAATATTCAAATGTCCTGAATTACGTATTTATGCCATTTCCACTCTTTTATTGTTCGGCCTTCCATTCCCCAAGCAAATCCTTTCGCAACAGCAACAAAAACAACACGAAAATCCAATTGTAAATGCGTAAATGTGAGCGTGTGTGTGTGTGTGTGTGTGTGTGCTGGGAGTTCGGAAGGGTGTTTGTGTTTCAATTCCGTTATTGAAAATTGACCAAATATGTGTGTGAAAGCAGAAGAAGGACATGCAAAGTGATTCCCCTGCTTGCTTTTTATTTTCTTTTATTTTTTTTTGGGCGGGAAAATGGGAGCGAAATGGTGGGAAATCGAGGGGAAAGGGAAAGGGAAATGGAAATGGACTCGGATGAAGGCAACAAAGCGACAATGACAGCAACAAAAGCAGAGGCAATAAAACACACACGAGGGCATAAAAACAAATAAATTGGTAACATTTTCACAACACACTCACACACACCCAGAGTACACACACACATATGCATGTATATATACATACGGACATTGGTAAATCCGCAACGGAAGTTGTGCTTTTAAATCGATTTTGATTGATTTTTCTCACTGCCGGGACATGTCCTCCGGGCACATGCACACCACACACACTCACCGGTCTTTCCCGGGCCTCCCCTTACCCCCTTCTCTCTGTGTGTCAATGGCTGTGTAAAAATAAAATCAAATTGTAAATAATCGAGTCGCAATCGTCGCCTGTTTGTATCAAAATATAAACGTATATATGATGTATATAAATTTTTGCTTTTACCCTTTGGCGATGCTCCACTCAGAAGAATAATAAAAAAAAGTAAAAGAGAAAGGTTGTATGTGATTGCAACTGATTGATACCCATTAAAAATATATTTTTATATATTTTATATAATAAAAATTCGGAAATTTATTTATTAGACAATTTTTGTTTAAAGTAGTGTTACCCAAAAAATAAATTGAATCGAAATATTTTAGAACGATTTGTGGTAATATTGTGATGTTAAAATTACAATTTATTTTTGGGAATTAAATATTATATTGTAAAAAAAATTAGATAGAATTTATAAACTATATAAAATGCAAACACACATTTTTACAATTGAAAATATTAAAATGGCACAACTCAAAATCTAAAAAAATAAATATATAACAAAGCCTTTAAGTAATAATATTATCTTTGCAAATTTCCTAGAAGTTTTTATTTAATAACTAAAATCACAAATGAATTCCATTAATATTTCTAATTTTATAGATTTTTTAAGAAACTCTTCATCAGTTTTTATTATAAATTCCTATCGAACCTGTCATACCTTCTCTTGAGACTCTAGTAAAAAATTCCAGCTACTTTATATCTGCACTAAAACTATTTGATTTAACCCTTTCAGCCCTCTGATTCACCGCTCTCTACCCGGAATGTAGTTCTCAAAACCTTTAGTTCTGTTTAACTTTATTTATTTATTTATGTTTATTTTTATTAAATGTGTATCGCTTTATTTCAATACCATAAAAAACTTTACGCCAACCGTGGTCGAAACCCAAACTAAAAGCCCGCACTTACATTTTTAATACAAAATCAATAAATATAAAAATATACAAGTGAGTGGAAAAAATCATAAATGAATTTGTTTGCGTGTGTATGTGCCAGCTCCCACAAGAGCATAACTATACATTTCTGTGTATGGGTGAGAAAAGAATTTTTTTTTACGATGCTGCGGACCCATAAAAAGCGCATAAAGTGGCCTTAACATGGCATAAAAAACGCACTCGCAAGTGCCAAACACAGCCCAGGGGGGGTAGAAAAAAAAAATAAGAGGGGTTATAGTAGAAGGAGAGGTTCACTAGATCCATCTATGGCCCCAGCATATGTCCGGGGAATACCCACGAGGACGAGGTGGGGGGAGGACACAGAAGCATATGTCCCGCAGAATAAGCCAAGGAATTTAACAAGAAATCGCCAAGGATAATGGGAGGGAAATAAAATAACTTTTGAGCAAGTTTAATAGGTGTGGAAAATCCTCCAGGGATCAATAAATCGTTTGCGTAATTAGGGTCTCGTTTCATTTATAAAGCTTACCTGATAGGACTGCATAAGTGGGCTTAATTTTAATTGGAAATAGAATTCTTAGAATCCTGAATAAATAATTGTTAAAAGGTTTGGTTTCAATGTAAGCAATAAATCGTTAATTAAGGTCAACTTTAACCTTTACTAAAAGAAACGTGATATGTTTTCTTAATAAATTTTAAAAAGTCTACTCTAAAGTTTGTCTTTTCTGCTTTAAATTATAAGAAAGTTTAAAATTTATACACTTGCAGGGTATAATAAGTTTTCCCCCAGTATTATGATTTCAGTTCTAACCTAACTACCTTTACTAGTAATTAAATATAATTATTGTCTTCAGTTAAGAGCACTTTAAGAAATCCTCTCCCTCCAAGAAATAAATCCCCAATTAATTTCCAAAATTTGTCCACTTAACATAAATGCTCCAAGGGTAACAAGGTGGTCAATCCTCATTATTTTACCATCATTCCACCGAATAAAGTTTGAGAACATTTTTCATTATTAATTAAGTCATTTCCTTTTGAATCGCTTGATAAAGTTTTCACTTCCTTTCATTGTTTGCCAGTTTATAAGAAGGATAAGGAACCAGTCTCAGAAAATTCTGTATTCCGGTAAAACTTTCAGGGTTCCAAATTACCATTTCCACCGGCATTTATAGTTCGAATATTTAACCCCTTTGTGTGTGATGTCTCAGGACAACCCCGGCGGCTGCCGCCTTCTCCTCCCCACCCACACCTTCGCGGTGCGAGCATAAGTCAGGGATTGAAAGCACTCAATAAACACACGTACACTCGAATTTACATATCTACATCAGACATCATCAGGTCGTAATTAAAATATCACGCCCAGGCAAACAAAGCAAAGTCGTCATAGAAAAGAGGGAAGGTGGAGACTCATTCGGGGATTTCCCAGCCGCCAGTCAAACAAATAATCTTTAAAACCGATTTTTGTTTTTAATAAAAAGGTCTTACAAATATTTTAAGCCGCTCATCATTGCCCTCAACCTTTGCAAGCCATTTCCCTAACCATTTTCCTACCCATTTTTCATACCCATACCCACGTCCCACTCAACTCCGTCCGCCGTCTTGTGCATTAAATCAAAGAAGCGTAGCCAGCACGTGTCTGAAATATGCATTAACACACCACCATCACCGTCACCATCACCATCGCAATGGGAAACGGGAATAGAATTATCCCATTCCAATGCCAGGAACAGATCAGAGCAAGGTTTTTTCGCTCCTGTGGAGGGTTCGGGGCGCAGCCACCGGCAATGATTTCATTTTTAATATTAATTGCAGCAATCGAGTGACCATGACAACACAACTCTGCCTGTTCCAGCAACCCTCAAGGATCAGGGACCAGGAAACTGCGCACCCAGAAATAAAACAGAAAACAGCCGGAGTTGGAGTTGGAGAAGCGTCTTGCTTCAACCACCCATGACAAGTCGCTGGCGGATGTGGCAATTGAATTTGGTACTCGCACTGCCGCCGACTCTGGCAACTGTCCGTTAAATAAAACCCCAGACAATATTTGTTTGTCGATTAAGGGCGGTCCATGCCGCCGCCGCTACTCAGACTCCCAGGACTTCCTGGTCAACCAGACTGGACCTGACAGTTAAATGAACCACTGAGCGGGTTCGATTTGTGATTGCCGGCAGATTAATGGAGTTTGTAATGGAATCTGAAAGGGCTCTGTTGGGGATACGACACATAAAAAGCGACGCTCAATTTAGTATTATTATGTTTTTATTTTGAGTTTTTTTCCTTTGATCTAGTCGAGCATTGTAAACAAGGGTTTTGAAAGGAAAGGTAGGAAAAAAAGGAAAACATTTAGAAGATAAAACCTCTTTCGAAATGTAATGGTTAGAGAAATCTAAACAAATATTTTTAAAAGAGAATATATATATATTTATAAAATCCAGTCTTTTCCCCAGTTAAAACAATCTAATTAAATATTTTCCAACCTAACAAATTTGTTTAAAAATATCTATGAAAGTCCTCTGTTCTCCTGTTATTTTGCCTTGGTAAAAGCCAAGTTCTTGCCTTCTTCTTGGCTTTACACGAAATTTTTCCTTCAGAGGGTAGGTCCACCCCCAAAAGGACTTTATCCGCTAAACGATTTCCTTGGCATCCTCTTTTGTGCCGAGGTGCTCGGCACGGCCACTTGCTCTCAAGCACATCCCGCGAACACACCGCCGCCTCACTCAGTCCAACTCCAACCCCTTTTTTTGCCACCCAACCCTTGGGTTCAGACACAAATAAACGATAAAAGCACAGTCGTTTGCCAACAACAGTAACAATCAGTAGCGAGAGAATGCCACCCACTCGGTCCAACCCGTTTTTTACACCAACAAAAATTGTTACATCTAGCTTATACTAAATGGAATCATTATTAAACTTGAGTCTCCTTGACTTTCTCCCAGTGCATCTTTTAACTAAACCCGAACCCAATTCACAATCCCACAATCGTCCGACGCTTCGTCGCACTCGCTGTTGCTTCGTCGCACTCGTTCAACATCTGTTCGTTGTTCAGTTGGTTGCTCGGTTCGTTGTTTGGTCCGTTGTTCGGTTCGTTCGCTCGTTGGTTGCGTTCGACAAACGCGGGAGTTGACTGGGCGCCCAGCTTTTCCAGCATGCGAATCGAGTGGGAAAATCCTCCTAATGGAAAATGCGCTTAACATTGTATGAGAAGAGAGAGTAAGAGAAATGAAGGGAGAGAGGCAGTGAAAGGACATGCAAGAGCGAGTGAGAGCCAAAATTTTAAGCGAGAGCGAGTGAGAGGTAAAACGAGAGCTAAAGTTGAAAGTTAAATTGAATTGAGGTGGGCCAAGTGTGGCCTGGAGGGTTGAAGGCCCCTGGGGTCCCTTCGGGTGGTTTGTAACCGGAGAAAGGTGGCCCCCAGAGGTGAGAGGGATGGATGCGATGGCTGGATGGCTGGATGGTGATGGTGATAGCACGGGGTGGAGTGAATGAATTTGTTGGGCCATCAAAATGACTTTCAGCATGTGGAAGCCGCTGCTTAGCATGTTTCCTGACAGCCACGTGCGGATAGAGCGAAAGAGAGCGAGTGCCCCTTTGGACAGAGAAGGGTATATTGGTGAGTGAGAGGGATGCCTACATATTTGTCCTTCGCCCGTCTCGCTTGGCTTTGTGTGTGTATGAGTGTGAGTGGCACTGTGAAAATGAGGCGCAAATTTTGTGGCCGAGCAAACAGAACACGAATAAAAGGCCGAAAAAGGTTCAACAAATGGTTGGAAACCAAAAACCGAAACCCCCGAAAAATACACAGCCCCGGCGTATATACTATTTTGTAATGATATGAGGGCAAATAGTGGTTATGGTGAAGTGGTTTGAATTATAGGGAGAGTTAAGAGCAGGATCCTTGGATGTTATGAGGGTAGAGGTAATTTTTTAAGTAATTAATATGGAAAATATAATATTATCTGAAAAGAGCAGGGGATTAATTTACTTAAAAGGAATCTTCATAGAATCTTCTTCATAGATTTCCTTTAATTAAACCTATAAAATTTTGTTAAGAAGCCTTTATAATTCCCAAGTCTTGAGTCAACGCAATACCTTTCCTTTCCTTATTTCTTTAAGCCATTATTTGCCCTCTTAACATTACTTATCCAACTTTTCCACTTAATTTGAACGTATATCTATCTGTTAGGGCTCTGTTAACTTATTTTTCCCCTGGGCTTCTGTAATTTCTTGGTGGTTTGTGGAGTTAAACGGGTATCGGGTATCTCCTAGTCCAGCTCTTTCGACTGGGCGCCCAGAACTGGACAGCAGGCTACCGCCCATAAAACTCAGGATAAATACACTCTCTCGCACACACTCTCACATTTTCCATTTTCACCCCCTTTGTGTGTGTGTGTGTGGTATCTCCCTCTCTCACACTCTGAGATGCTTGAAAATTATGTCAACGAGTTCTGTTGATTTTCCTCATTTCGTTTGGCTTTTATTTCTGCCTTCCTTCGTCTCTGGCCCCATTTTCACCCGCCCCGCCTCGCTTCGCTTTTCCTCCTTCTCTCCCCCGCTTTTTGTTTGGCATTTCCCATTTTCACTCGGCTGTAGCCTGGCGCTGGTTAATTACATTTTACAAAATTTGCTGTCAAGTAGTTAAGTTGGGTTAAGTCGAGCAAGGGCCGACATTTTCCCCAGCTTTCCCTGTTTTGTTGGTAATTTAATATTCGATTTTTGTAATTTTTATGCGCTGACCTTTTTGCATTTGCGGAATTTTCCTTTTTAATTATTTATTTGCGGTTGTTAGGGGGGTTTTTATTTCGCTTCTTTTTATTTTTTGGGAGGCGTGTCCATCCCCAGCCGCTATGTTCGCCATCCGCAGATTAAAAGGAAAATCGTTTTGTATTTAATTATGCAGTCAGGTGATGGTAATTGGGGATTGTAATTCGGAATGTTCTCTGTCTGAAAGTGAACAGCAATGTTTGCATAATGTTTACACGTTCTACGAACGGTTGTTGTTGTGTGGGCCATTCCGTTGACCATTTCATAGAGTAGCCCTTGGATGTGTATATGTAAATACCTTTTATATACACACCCTCTGGTACATAAGTAAATTCCACATTTTGGTTAACTTTCCGTGTGTTTTTGGCGAGTGCGGAGAATTCAGCAAAAATATATTTTTAAAAGCTCAAGTCAGAGCGCACACACAGATGGAGGAAAAAATTGCATGCCGCCCAGGGACAGGGACAAAGTGAGATGCAAAAGATATGGCGGGGGTAGCAAATAGTGGAAGGGGAGGAGGCACTGAAGAAGGACACGAAATACATAGGTATGCAAATGGCTAGGGAGAAAGGGGATGTTCAGATGCTCTTGCTAAGGGTTTATAAAGTAATTTTTTTTATTTTTTAAAAATTATTTTAAAATGCTTTTAAAGGAAAAAGTTTAAGTAATTGAA
>JAEIII010000959.1:0-10691 GCA_018905755.1 Drosophila ohnishii | reverse complement strand
TTTGCAGAGATATTTTAAATATTATCATCATTTTTTTTGATTAAAAAAAATATCATCGATGCGATATTTTTTTAAGTTTCCGACAATCCTAGCCAAAAGCCTGGCTCAGAAGTTAGTGATGAGTGGTTCGATTGATTGTTATCGATCGCAGGTGCACGTGAGGGGGCTTGTTTGTTGCATACTTTTGGGGGTGGTTTAAATTACCCTTGTATATATGAAAATAGGAAAGTAGTATTGTTTAAACAATATTAATTAATATTTAATACGTTTATAATGATATATATATTACAAGAAATCTGGACTTGGGTTAAAAGTTTTTCCACCAGAGCAAATAAAGGTTAGTTTTTAGAAGTTACAAGCTGTAACTGTACTTACAAGATTTAGTTTTTCTAAAAAAATCACCCCTAGAATCGGATATATGTATGTATCTATAAAACCTTAAATGACCACAAAACCTGTTATTAGGTTACGTTTTTTTTAATTTCCTACATTTTTTATTAAACAACAAGAAATAAATTTTGGCAAATTGACATTAAAAAAACCTTGCGGTAAGGTTAATTAAATTTTTTTATATTTTTATTTTAATTAGGAAACGCTAGGTTTGAATCCTTTCAAATAATAGGAACAATTTTGAAAATAAAGAAAACAAGAAACATAACAAACCTGAAAAGTCACGAAGAAAGATCGTATTCGTGTTTGAACAACGCATTATTCAATATTCAAATCAATCAATTAAATCAAATTAAGTTCAGAAAAATGTTTCTTTAAATGTATTAAACCAAACTTTATTGCATAATCACGGGGACATTTAGTTCCACCCTTAAGAAACAATTGAAATGGCGCTTGTACTCGCGGCTTGTAACATAATAAGTTAGTACAGGTTCCGAAGCAATCCTAAATCCAAACTAATCCAGCTATTCAATAGCCGTCTTTCCCGCTCTCCCAAGAGGGCCGAGTCACTGGTCGTAGGTCAAAAAGTTATCTAGCCCGGTGAGTCGCCGCGCCAGAGCTCGCCCGTCGTCGGTGGGCGTGCTGAAGGCGATGGACTCCATGCCAATCTCCTGACCAATTATAGTGTGACACTGGACAGCCCGTATCAGCTTACTGGCGATGCCGCCACGACGGTGAAGGGGTGAAACCCAGATCCGGGATATACCACAACTGTAAGGGAAAATATATAAATAATATACATAAAATATTTTAAAATAAAAAAGAAATAGTACCTAGCCTTGTAGGTCTCCTCGCTGAAGTAGTCCGTGCCATCGACCTGTATGAACCGATGGGCCTGCGACAGGGGCTGCACCAGGCAGAAACCCACAATCTGTTGCTTCCGCACCGCCATGAAAGCCACGAATATCTTTGGCACAATATACGAAGAGTAGCCCAGCTCCTTGTCCACCACACCGATGAGATCCTGAAGTCGCTCAAGTCGTGCCGCCGGCGCCCGTTCGTTGAGCCTTACGATGCGGCCATCGTTGCCCCATTCCGGATATACGGCCACAATATCCTCGTCGATCCAGCCCTTGAAGCGTAGCACATGAATCGAGTTGTGGTACTCGCGATGCAGCTGTTCCTCCTCCGGTTCGTGGACGGTGTACACTAATCCACACTGCTGGCACTGACGGGCACCAAAGGCTTTCTGCCCGGCATCGATCTGGTACTGATTGGAGCCCCCCGCCGCCTCGGACAGGAGCCTCATAGAGGTGCTTGGTCGACGACGCGAGGATTTTTGGACAACAGGCTGCAGGCGCTGTGTAAATATGGGAAATAGCTTTGGCTGTGCTTCTTCCGGGAGGGGATCATGAGGAGGAGGAAGAGCTTCCACCACCACTGGTTGCGGCAAGGCTTCCATTTGTGCCACCTGCGCCGACGCCTCCTCGCTGTTCACCACCATGTACAGGTCGTCTACAATCCGATTGGCCTCCTCCTTGTGACTGTCCGGATTCGCAATGAAGATCTCGAAGTTCTCTTCGGTGCAGATGTTGTTGCTGATAAGGAACTCCAGCAGGATTTGCTGTTGCTCTATGAGCTCCGGATCCTCCGTTTGGTACGGCAATCGTTGTCGGAATACAGCAAAGGGATCAAGGTCCATCTTTGCCTCGGTTTCGATCATTTCAGGCAGGAATTCGGATTCGGTCTCCATGGGCGTGATAGCCACCTTGGGCTCAGACTCAACTATCTCACCGAACACAGAGTCATTTAAGCTTTTGAGGATCGCATCCACGGTGGCCTGCTCCGCGGAGAATATCGTCGCTGACTTGACGCGAACGGATCGTGGCTTCCGGCGTGGCGTTTGAACCAGGGCAATCTTGCCCTGGCTGACGCTGGCCTTGATGTTGTCCGTGATCCGGACCTCCATGCAGGTGCTGCTCCTGCGGCCCGACTTGAAGAACTTGCGCTTGCTGAGATCCACGGTCTCGGCGGGCGGTGAAGTGTGCGTCGTAGGCTCGTGCCGTATTAAAGGTATGATGGGTTCCAGCTCCAGTGCGGGATCCATGATGTCCACCTTCTCTTCATCCTCACTTAGGTCGCTAAAGTCTCTATCCGTGTCCCGCCACATGGCTCCAACCGAGACATTGTTATTGTTGTTGGCGTCTTCGGAATCCAGCACGCTCAAGGGTTTGGCCATTTTGATGGGATCCCGGGCCGTGCGCAGAATCTCGTGCACCTCCTCCACCTTGGCGCGTTCCTCGCGCTTGGTGGTGATCAAGTTCTTCAGCCTCTCGTTTCTCAGTGAGCTCAGGATGTGATTCAAGTTGGTTTGTGGCAGATGCTGGGATAATCCAGGCCGCTTTCGAATCTTGTGCTTCACTCCATTGTTGATTCCCGCCCGCACTCGACGCTTCGGTGAGGTCTTTGCCTTGCTTGGCTGCGGGGCCCTGGCCGCCTTGTCTTGTGTTCCCTTTACTCGCAACACTCCACTTTCACTGTGCGAATAGAAGGCCATTGTGGGTATGCTGCTCTCCAGGTTCATTCTGCGTAGCTTGCTCTGCGGCGATCCCGAGTCGGATTCTGTTGAGGAGGCAGCCGTGGCAGATGGCGTGGCCGGCTGCAGGCGCTTCAGGGGCTGACGAGGAGCAGCTTTACAATCGACTTCTTCTACTTCATCCTCCGAGGCGAGCATCATTTCTATATTGGATTTTGGGGTCTTGGGGTTGGTTGTGTTTTCAGCGTTTCTTAAAAGAAATTTTGGGCTCTTTTCCTTTCCGTGGCTTTGAATGGTCACAGAGGCTCTTCGACTCTTCAGACCGCCTTCATTGCTTTTTCTATTGGGTTTAGGGATGGGTACTGGGGACTTTTGACTATTACTACTGCTTCCCTGGCCAAGTTCTGTGGTAACAGATCGCGGAGAAGCACTCTTTGTATTGTTCACAGTTTTTGTGTTTTTTCTATGGCTTCTGGGACTGATCCTGCTTTGCTCACACCTTGCCCCTTGACTGGGCTCCATAGTCTCCTTCAATTTTTCGTTGCGTGTACCGCGACTGGTTCTTCTCTCGCTGACCTCCGGCATGGGCTTTGGCTTCGCCCGTTCACTCCGTACTGCTGGTGATCCCGTCTCAGAGGCTGGCGAGGATTTAGAGGAATCCAGCCGCTGGCGATTTCCTTGCTTGGGCGTGCGTGGGCTACTGGCTTGGCTGCTGCTACTATTGCTATTTAGCCGCATCGTGGTGGTGAACAAGTGCGGCAGCTGCTCCTCGGTGGCCGTGGCCGCCACGACAGCCCTCTTCCTGCGCCCCGTCTTGTTCTCCTTGTTGGTTTCGGGGCTGCTATTGGGGCTGCTGCGCAGCACTCTTCTGCCTGGTGTGGCGTGCTCCGTTATGAGGCCCCCGCTCGGTTTGTTGGGCGTCACATGGGGCTTCAAGGGCGAAACGCCCAGAATGTCGACGTCCTCATCTTCGTCGTCATTGATCTTGACTATTCGGGTCGCGGGACTGCCGAACAGTCGTCGCTTCCGGTCGGAGAGGCGTGGGGTGGCAGAGCGATCGGGGCGTGAGGCGGACCCACTACCCTTCGGCGTCTCCATGATCGCAGGCAATTTTTAATTCGCATTAACTTTGTCCAAATCCTCCCGCTTTTTTTGCTGCCAGTGTTGTGAGTGAACTATCGGCCGCGGTTTTTGCGAGCGTTTACCAACACCTATGATATCGTGATCGAGAACAAATGTATGGCAAAGACTCCCACCTTATTATCAAAGTTATCAACCGTAGTATTATAAACTTATCGGCGATAAGTTATCGCTATGACTTCGGAACACGGTCACACTGGGAAAATCGTTCGGAAAAAGGTGTCGTCTGTGAAGAATTACAAAAAATAAATGCGTTTGTGCGCTGTAATTTTAATTTAGAGCTGCTGAATAACCAGGTGAGTCTCCCACGTCCATTTACCGCAATCCGAGCCACGCCACCGCAAGCGGCGAGTACAGAAAACCGTGAGAAAAAATGCGCACTGGCCGTCGCCATCTTTTTTGTGTATGTGGTAGCAATCGAAAAACCGACCGAGGACTCGAGATATTTGTAGAGAAAAGAATTGTTGGTAATTTGCCACGCACCGCGCTGTTTTTATTTGCTGCCGTTGTTGCTGCTGCTGCACTGCATCTTGGTTCGTACCAGCCTGAAAAACTGCCCTGTTTTCTTCTATCCCCTCTTGAGGTCGCGTTTGTCCGGGACCCGTAGTCGTCTTGCCGTAGTATCAAGCCCGCCCGTCGCCCTTACGCGATATATATATCCGAAGAACGCCGCTGCCGCTGCCCGTGAAGCCGCCGCCGCCGCGTATATAATCAATTTTCGGGACCTCCCCACACCAAGTGCAAGAAACGAAAGAACCGTGGACGACCACGTAGCGGAACCCGTTGCCGCCATGCCCGGAGCCGGCACGTTCAAGTTGTTCATCGGGAATCTTGATGAAAAGACGCAGGCCACCGAGTTGCGGGCGCTCTTTGAGAAGTACGGTACCGTCGTCGAGTGCGACGTGGTCAAGAACTATGGTTTCGTGCACATGGAGACCGAGCAGCAGGGTCGCGATGCCATACAGAATCTGAACGGTTACGTGTTGAATGAGTTCGCCATCAAGGTGGAGGCGGCCAAGAGTCGTCGGGCCCCCAACACGCCGACAACGAAAATCTTCGTGGGAAATCTGACCGACAAAACGCGAGCGCCGGAGGTGCGGGAACTTTTCCAGAAATACGGCACCGTCGTCGAGTGCGACATTGTGCGAAACTATGGTTTCGTTCATCTGGATTGTGTCGGGGACGTGCAGGACGCCATCAAGGAGCTGAACGGTCGCGTCGTAGACGGCCAGCCGCTCAAGGTTCAAGTTTCGACTAGTCGTGTCCGCCCCAAGCCGGGCATGGGCGATCCGGAGCAGTGTTATCGTTGCGGACGTTCCGGTCATTGGTCGAAAGAGTGTCCGCGTCTCTACGGCAGCGCTGGAGGCGGACGTGAGCCGCCCTCACCGCTCAGCGCCGGTGGCTACAGAGATCGCATGTACGGACGTGACCCGTATCCGCCGCCACCACCGCCGCCGCCATTCCTGCGTGACCGCATCATGGATGGCTTTAGGGTAAATTCAGTATCCATATCCCGTAGACACATCACCCTTCTGCATATCCATGACTTTCCCCTTTCCTCCATGAAAACATTGTTTTTCTGTTACTGATGTAATGTCTCTTTTGCGTTCCCTAGGAATATGATTACTATGACCGCCGCTTTGAGGACTCACGTGATCTGTACGAGCGTCGCTATCAGACATCGCGGATGCGTGACTTCCCGCCGCCGCCGATCTCGCGCCGTGAACCCATGCCACTTCCACCCCCGCTAAGCGGCAGCCTGCGCTCTTGCAGCGTCTCGCGTGGATATGACACTATGTTTAGTCGCCGCTCGCCGCCACCGCCGCGTAGCAGCAATGGAATGAGTCGCTACGGGTAAGTCTCATGCATCAACTGGCAGGAATGTAAAATATGGGACTCCCCGAAATATCTCTTTATAACTACTAGCTGGTAGCCTTTGTTCGAAGTGTTAACCTTCAAATTAATCGCTTTTATAGATAATATTATATTGGGAATTCCCTTATCGACTCTTTCCTATGATGTTGTAATCATTTGCAAGAGTTCTTACTGTTAGAGCTGTTCAAAAATCGTTGTCAAGATTGATTCTATTATGGTCGATGAATCGATTCAGTTTTGAAAAAATAAATGTAACTGTAAAATGTTATTTATATTTAATCTTTATTTTTTATTTAATTCATATAAATGTACTTTGGTTTAATTTATTGATCTCATTGAATTTAAAAATAGGTAATTGTGCTTTCGGTTCAATCGATGTCATTTCCCAAAAGATCGAAAAAATCGATGCATTGAGAATTGATTTTTTCCCAGCTCTACTTCCTTTTCCTCTCTACTCAGCTACTAAAGCTTGTCATTCCTTCTCCCATACAGCTCTCCAACTCCGCATGGGTATGAGGACTTCAGCCGCGACTCCTTCGACGATCGCATGATATCGTCGCGCGGAATGCGTGGTCCCTCGCCTCCGGGGCGCCGCTATGCGCCCTACTGAGATGAGTTTTACTATCACGGCAGCAGTTGAGTTGCGGTCGCACTGCCCCTAACCCTTCCCATGGCCCGCACTCTGTACCACACGGCGACACATGGCTCGAGGAGAGGGTTGGGACAGGATTGCTGGTTGTTTTACTGGTCGCCACAGGCCTACTATCAACCGCCGCATCACCAGCACCACCAGCAGCCACACCAACCCCTGCTGCTGCCGACGACATTTTCACAATTTTGGCTGCCGCCTTGGTAGCCAAGCGTATTTTACTACACCCTAAACCGTAATTCGTATACTTAAACCACAAAAATGTTGGAAACACTCGTCGAAGAACCCTCCTACAAGCCTCCAAGACTAGACAACGACGTGCTCGTCCCTCATACACACACATACGATACGATTCATCAGTAACCTAGTTCAGTTCAATGTTGTGGACTTTGCGAGTACCAATAAAAGCATAAGCTCAGTCGGAAATATGCAAAAAATAAACCTGTATTTTAAAGCTAGGGATTAAGGCAGTAGTGCAACTTTGTCTTACAGCTAGAGTCTGTCTCTCCAGCCGCTACGCCCGGGAGAGGGAGTGGTGGCTACCATGCTCTTTGGGGACTAACTCCTCCGGTGAGTCGTCGCCGGCGTCGTCGTCGTCGTCGTCCACCTTGCTGCCACCATTATGCTTGCTCAGTTCTTGCAGCTCTACGGGTGTTGCCTTGTCGAAAGTCGGTGGAATGAGCAAACGACTGTGGAAATCGAATACAATTATTTTATAAGTAATTCCCCTGGGAAAATTACGGTCAACTCACTTGCTGCACTGCAGCCAAAACATCGAGACGAGCATCATGAAGGAGGTCACCCCGAAGGTCCAGTATGTGCCCAGTCTGGTGTAGATGGAGCCCACAAAGACGGGGCCCAGGACGCGGGATAGGCAGCCAGAGCCAGTCATCCAGCCCATCCAGACGCCCTGCGGTCGCGGTCCCAGCACCTTGGAGAAGATGGTCTGGATGAGGGTCACACCAATGGGATAGCCCACCGAAGTGAAGGCAAAGCCGATGATGAACTGCGTCAGTGTCAGGGCTGGCAGTTCGCCACACCACTCCTGCGTGGGTGGGCAACCCAAAAACAGGGGATCGTCGTCGCTCAAGTTGAGGCTGGCATTGAAAGGCTGCGCCAGCTTGGGCGGATCTGGGCCCCAGGGCACAAAGAGGACGCGGCCGAGGAACATGAGCGAGAATCCCCCCCAGATGAGCAAGTAGCGTTCCGCAATCAGCTTGCACAAGGGCGAGATCAGGACGAATGTGACCAGGGAGACAATGGCTGCCGTGGTCATCATTATTCCCATGTACCAAAGGGACTCGGCCTTGGACCAGGCAAACATGTCCATGGTCAGGGAAGTGCCCAGGCTGCAAAGGATTAGAGAAGTCATATTAAATCTCCGCGGATTCCGTAAACTCACGTTTCCAGCAGCACAAAGTTGAATACGAGAATAAAGAAGGCGACGATCAAAATCCAGGCGGAGAGATAGTTCGGCTTGATGGCCTTCCAGGTCTCTCGCTCCGAAGTGCCGCCTTGCATGACCATCACCTCACGAGCCGCTATTTTGTGTTCCTAAAGAAGAGGATATGTTTACCAAGTAAATTCCAACAAAGAATCCTTTCGATTTACCTCAAACACGCCGGGCAGGAACATCATAAAATTGCCGATGCTCATCCCAACGTTGATCCAGCCGGATGCAGTGTACATGTTGAAGTGCATTTTGCCCCACAGCCATACGTAACCTTGATCCCCCAGAGGAGTAACTGCCGCCTGCAAGGTTGGACCAATGATAAATCCAAGGACCTGAGCCAAGGACACCATGGAAACGGCATGGGTGCGTTCAGTGATCCTTGTGGCAGCTGACAAATAGGACCGGCACAGAGCTATATTTGCGGAGCTAACTCCGATAAGGAATCGCGATCCCAGCATCCAGTATTTGACATTATCCGGACGCAGTTCCAGCGAGGAGTACACCGCACTGGCCAACGTGAACAAGGACAGCGAGAGGAGCAGCGGCAACCGGATTTTGCCCAGTCTGTTGCCCCACCAGCCGAAGATCGGACTGAAGATCATCTGGCCAAGGGGATTGGCGGCCACAATCAGGCCCATGAACTCCTTGCCCGCATCGGGATCTAGCTGAAAAGAGATTCTGATGAAACTCCAAGGGATAACCCACGCATAAGAGAGCGCACCTTGTTAAGGAAGGGCCATATGCCGGTGAGAATGATGCTGAAACCGAGCGCCATCAGGAACATGGTGTAGTAAATGATTCGGACAGACCGCCATCGCTGCGTGTACTCTTCCAGCGTCTCCAGGCCATCGTCCACGTCCTCGGGCAGTCTTTTTGGTTCGAAGCGAGCAGACATGGTCGGTCGACTTCTTTGTCTTGAAGAGGGTGGGTCGGATGTGGTGACTCTCTCGGTTGGATTTCAGCGCCGATGAGTCATTCTGTAACCTGATTCGGATCGGATGTCAATTTTTTTTTGGGTATGAAATAAATGTAAAATCAATGTCATTTTGTAAAATTCAAGTGTCCTTTGATTCTTTTTGTATCAAGAAGAAAGAGCGAAATAATTATATATATATTTTTGTAACTTTGTAAAACGGTGTATAAATATTATAATGTTTAAAGAGTCTTTATCGTATTAGGAATGCTATGAAAAATGGCTGCGGTTTGTAAATCTATTAAAAAAGAGGTTTATGAATACTCAACATTTAAATTTATGTTGCATTTAATATTTTATTTGTTATACCCTTCCATTGAAAATGAGGTCTGTAAACATTTACCATTTATTTAATATTTTTATACCCTTCCAGTAATCTAATTTTAATCAAAAGTTTGCAATTCATTTCCGGGTTTGCTTAAAAATAATAAATAAATCAAATGTATTTTTTTTTTTTTAATAAATTGATTTTATGCCATTCATAAATTGATTTCATTACATATTTATTGAAAATGTTTAGTCAAGTGTTGCAGTGTAGCTGTGATTCAGATTAATTATATACAGAATACCCAAAATGTACCCCGAAATCTTTTGAGGATTATCTGCTGGCAAAGTCGAAGAATATGAAAAGCAGTTGGGATAAGACTTATCAGAGTAATTAGGGAAGATAAAGGCAATCAGGGAGCGGTATTCGCGCTCTGTATGTTGCCAAGTGCGGGTGTGTGTTTGCCTTAGTTAAAGTCACTATCACTGTGAGGTTGCCTTTGTTTATATGGCTTGATAACGGTCGAATGGAACCTGCCATTTTATTACATGAATTTATCGTTGATCATGCACAGCTTTGGGTTTGTTTTTGCTTTGCCTTTGCTGCTAGCCCGAAAGGTTAAACAGTTGGGCAAAATAAAAACACCGCCGCTAATTCAACAAGTGTTTTGAAGTGCTTCTGATAGTTCAATGGCAGGCGACTAGAAATATAACTTTGTAGGGTTTTTTTTACTATGAAATCAATTCCAGATTTGATATTGATTTCCAATTGATGCAATTTGTATTTGTTGCTTGCTGAGAGAAAGATACAAAATGTAAATAGATTCTCATTCAGCCACACACACTCTCAGAGAATACCAGACAGTGGGCGACCGTTGATCTCTGGTTTTCGTACACTCTTTTGTTTGATTTCAAATTAAAACCGCATTTAAATAATTATTTGGCCCGAGCACAATTATTTACTTCTTTGTTTTGTACTAGCCACGGTTGTGTGTAAATAAAAGCATATACTTTGTTGCTTTTTGAGGCGCTGCAACAACAAAATGGAGGTCTCTCCGCTCCGCTCTTTTGTTTTTGACCGTTAAGACGCTCTCTTTCGCTCTCTCTCGCGATGCTCCCCCACTGTGCTGAAGAAAGGGGAGAGGATGAGGATGCACTTATTACCAATGAAACCCGAGGTTGGAACTGGAACGACCTGTTGCGGCGGAACCCGGGACGGCACATCCACTGTGGATGAACGATCGCACTGAACTGAACGAAAAACGTTTCTTGCCAACAAATCGTGTGAGGCACAGTGGGGTACTTGACCCCAAAAGTGGTGTCAAATTTTAAAATGAGACTTTTCTTTTTCTATATAGGAAAATCATAAACATTTTGAATTGAGAAATTTTGTTCTCTTAGATGTTCAAAA
>JAEIII010000864.1:0-29756 GCA_018905755.1 Drosophila ohnishii | reverse complement strand
CATTATCACCAAGATGACGCTCACCCAGGTCTCCACCTGGTTTGCCAATGCCCGGCGGCGGCTGAAAAAGGAGAACAAGATGACCTGGGAGCCCAAGAATAAGACCGAGGACGATGACGATGGCCTCATGTCGGACGACGAGAAGGAGAAGGATCCGAGTGATGGCGGAAAGCTGGCCAGCGAAGCCTTTGGTGAGTTTTTTAGCCCCTTCCAACAGCTCTTTCATTTCCTGACCGCAATTAGTAGTCCTCGACGAGATCTCTTTGTAATTTCTTGAGCCCCCGAATATTGTTTTCCAAACGCCTTGCCCCATTGATTCGTCGCTTGGCTTGGCAGACCCGCCTCCTCAGCAGATTTGTGGCACTGGGCTTTTAAGTACAATTTATGTGGCGAGGCGAATGTTATGCAACATTCGTCTGCCCGCCGTCCGACTTCAGTCCGGAGTCCATAGTCCGTCGCCCAGAGTCCGTCGTCCGTTTATTTGTCTGACTGCTTAGGCGACATCCTCCCCGGAAGTTGACAGCACATTGTTGGCAAAGTGGCCTTGCGCCCGCACTCCGATTCTTAGTTAAGCACAGGGAGAAAAAAATGTGGAGATTGTTGTGTTAAAAACATAATAATATTACTTTTATTTGGTGTCTTTATTTGTTAAACTAATTTTATTTAAAGAGAATAAAAAACTGCAAATTTAAAAAACATATTACTTGAAATTTTGTAATAAAACTTCTTGTGGCTAAGGAATTTTTTTCTAAATAAATAAAGCGAATAGAAGTGATACATATCACCTTTGACGTCCCACTTTCTCTCCGTGCATTCCGACTCCAAAGTGGCCTTGTTCGAGTTGGCGACACATAGAATTTAAGAGAACCGAGGGGGAACTGGGACGGGGTGGGGAACTTGGGGCGGTAGTTGGCGGAAACTCGAGTATTTTGCTGCTGAAAGCTTTCTCCGCTGGCTGCCGAAGAGGGTTGCACGCATCAACGCCCACCAACAATTTCAAGGGTTTTTGCCTTCGCCACTGACTCGGGCTTGGGCCCTGCCAGCTGCCAGCTGCCAAGTTCCACCTCCTGGAAGTGCCAAGTTTTGCAGTCCTCTAAGAACTTGTCTGCTTCCTGCCTGCGACTCGAAATTAATTAAATTTATTTTGTGTCTCCACACGGTCTCTCTTTCCCTCTTCGTTTCGACTTCTAATCTGCAGATCCGGGCAGTCAACTCATCAAATCCGAGCTGGGAAAGTCGGAGAAGGAGTCGGAGAGCGTCGACCAGAAGCTGGACCTCGAACGGGAGCCGCACAATCTGGTGGCCATGCGGGGCCTGGCTCCGTATGCCACTCCGCCCGGCGCCCATCCCATGCATGCGGCCTACAGCTCGTATGCGCAATCCCACAACACGCATACGCACCCCAATCCCCATCCGCACTCGCATCCGCACGCCCAGCAGCTACAGCTCCACCAGCAGCAGCAGCACCAGCACCAGCAACAGCAACAGCACCAGCAGCTCCAGCAACAGCAGCAGCTCCACCAGCAGCAGCTGGAGCAGCCATACTACCATCCCGGCTACGGCCAGGATGCGGAGTCGGCGGGGGACTTTGCGGCCCAAAAAAACCCGCTGAGCAGAGACTGTGGCATCCCAGTTCCGGCGAGCAAGCCCAAGATCTGGAGCGTGGCCGACACAGCCGCCTGCAAGACGCCGCCGCCCACCGCGGCGTATCTCGGCCAGAACTTTTATCCGCCGGCGGAGCAGCTGCACCACCACAGCCACAGCCACAGCCAGCACCACCAGCAGCAGCAGCAGCAACAGCAGCAGCACCAGCTGCACTCGATGGAGCTCGGTTCGCCGCTGAGTATGATGAGCAGCTACGCCGGCGGATCGCCATATTCGCGGATACCTACGGCGTACACCGAGGCCATGGGCATGCATCTGCCCACCAGCAGCAGCAGCCATTCCGGGAGCAGCAGCAGCTCCTCCTCCGGCAAGGTGGCGCCCACCCCTATCAGCGTCCACCCGCATCCACGGCCGGTGGGGTTTCCCGAGATCCAGCCCGATACGCCGCCCCAGACGCCGCCCACTATGAAGCTGGGGGGCGGCGGCCACAACAGCAGCAGCGGGAGCAGCAGCAGCGGCAGCAGCCACAGCCACAGTTCCTCGATCCATTCCGCTGCTCCGGTGACGGTGGCTTCCATGGTCAACATTTTGTACAGTAACGAGGCGGCGGCAGCAGCGGCGGCGGGCTACGGCCACGTCCATGGAGTGGGGGGACATGGTCACGGGGTGGGGCATGGCGCCTACCTAACGGAGGGCCGTTCCGGGTCGTAAACCCGCTCTGGACCGTGGACCAGTTACCAGATACCAAATACAAAAGCGAAACTACTTACACATTTCGATGGCGGGACAAGTGCAACTAGGCGACTACGATTACGATTACGATAACGATTACCAGATAGCGATAACTACACTAATTATTTTGCAATAAATGTAGCTTAAGTACGGCAATAAAACTTTATTTCCTACCATATCATAAATTATTTCGCTTTATAACTTTAATTAGCATATTTACACTCGGCCGCTGAAATAATTCAGAGACGACGACGCTGCGACGCACACACGTCTCCAAAGGGGAGAACTGGAAGTGGCTGTGGTGGGGTGGAGCCGGAGCCGAAGCACCCACTTTGTCATGTTCTCCGTGCGGGCCTGAGTCACCCGACTTGGGGTTTAATGACTCGAAATAAACGCACACCACACGCTCATTCATCTTTCCTGAGGCGAGGCGTGGCAAGGCGGGGAGTGGAGTCTCGGGCGGCACACCAATAATATAATAATGCCAGCTCTTACTACTCCACCGCGCCATAAATCAGCAGAACCAGAACCAGAAACAGAATCTTTGTCTTAGCTGGCACTAACATTTCCTACCTTAAGTGCTTAATCCACACTACTTAATAATTTTAAACGGCAGCCGCATTTAGATCTTAAGCAACCTTCAAGTTGTATTAATGCTAAATATCCTAAATTATACACCCCTTAAGACTCTAATAGTTAGCTTATAAGACCTTTTTGCCTAACCCTTCGACTCTATACTCTCGGCCAAATAATTAATCCACACACATAAATAGTTACCTAATCGTAAAACATGTAATTAGGCATCTTACGCGTTTGATATATTTGTAGAGGAATTTAAGTATCTGTGATATATGCATATAAACGTACTAAACAAGCAATTAGCTGCGGTCATTTAGTTAATTCACACATACTTCTTATACATGAATGCGAAAAATGCACAAGCAACTGGTTCGAGACACTTCTAATGGCATACATTTTGTATTTGTAAATAGTATTTATGTAAATTTGCAAATTTATTGATAAATAAAGTTGAATTAATATCATTGACGGTCTAAGTGATTTTTAGATGGATTTGCAAGGGGTAAAGGTATGAATAGTGCCGTTATTTCTAATATTAATTCAGTAGAACTTCGTTACAGAATTATTTAAATATTTTATTTCAAAGTGTACATAATTTTATTTAAATTTCAAATGCAAAAGAACGTTTTTATAAATGAAAAACTTGAATTTATTTAAAGAAAAGAAAATATTAAACAATTTATTACAATATTTTAATACCTCTCCTCCCTCTTTCAAGTTTTATTATAATTTCTGGCTGATGATCTACCATCAAAATCCCTGCGGAATGATAAATATATACCCTCATTTACCCTTATATAAGTATTATAAATAAATCTGTGCTCTCGGCGACCCACTGAACCTAATTAATCGCAGCGAACATGGGAGCGGTCGCATTTTTCGAAGAAATATATAGATATAGATACATTCAATCACGCGGGCCTCTTGTGTGCCGTGTGTGTTAGTGTCGTGTGTCACATCTATAAATGAAAGTAATAAATCGTCGGTGTCGCATTATAATTATCGACCTACCCATAACCGCTCGGCAGCGGAATTCCACGGATTCGGACAATGTCGAGCTCTGTAATTCGGATTGACAGCTGATCCCTTTATAAATGCCAAGCAAACATAATGATCAAAATATATGGTTTACTGAATGCATATGGAAAGAGTTGGCCCAGTGGCTACCTGTGCGTAACCGTCGTGCGTCGTGGCGGCGGAGGAGCAACTTCATTTTATCAGATTGATATACTTCCCCGGCTGACATGTGCCTAATTAGTGTGACTCCGTCAACTGGGGTTTCTAAAGAAGCAGATCGAATGGGTATAAGTTTTAAGATTGTTATAAGCAGGGGTGAGACATTTTTTAAGAATTTCAGGAGGCAGTCAAGGTAAGTAGAATTGTGTATAGAAATGTAAAACATAATAGAAAATGTCACAAAAAATAAAAAACAATTCAAGAAGCCTGAAATATATAATTTATTCATGAAATATTAACAATTCTTGAGATATTTATTGGAAAGTTATTCCTCAGTTTGTAATTTACAAAAAGCTTCTTTAATATCACTAGAAAAGCTTTTGTATTGCTTAAAAAATTAATTTATACTTGAGATATTGAATTCAAGCTAAGATATCTTGAATAGAAAGTAAGGAAACAAACATAACATTTTTTAAAATTAGTTAAGTTAATAAGAAATTTTGCAATTATTCTTAAAAGTAAAGGTTTTGAAAACATGGCATATTAAAGCGTTTTTGAAACATTTTTTCTAAGTACTAACCTTTAACCTTTACAGAATTATTTATCTTAATTATGTGATCGTTAAAGGTTATAAAGACTTCAACAAAAATGCAAAATTACGGTGTTCCCTTCATAAAATACCTAATGCAACTCCCATGTGTTAGCTTTAAGAACTGCAACTTGGCCAAAAAGGCGAGTCACATGCGCAGCAAAGGACACAAAACTCATTAAAGCTCCAGTTGGGGTGTCCGGTCGCTGAAAAGGACAATTAGATAAATTTGGGTATTTTCAAATTAGCCGCTGCGGAACCGTGGCAGCATCTGCAGTCAATTGCACTCTCCGGCAAATGCATTTGGATGCAGTCTGGCCTGCAACTGGCCAGCAGAGTCCAGATCATTATGGGCCTGGGCCCAGTTCGGTCGGAGGAGGCTGGCTTTTTCATTTTATCCGCCGAGTGGAAAATGACAACATTAATTTAGCGCTTTGTTCTGTGAGAGTTGGATTCGGGGGCCACATTTTAAATTAACCCAAAACATGTTTAGGGGTTTTCCGCACAATTGCCTGCTCGGTGCAATGTGGCAAAAAGGATTTTGCTTCGCCTGCATAAAGGATTGCAGCATCTGATGCCCATTTTGGCTTTTCGGGGTGGTGGTGGCGGTGGTTGTAATTGAAAAGTCACAAACAATTGAATAGGTTTTTGGCACATGCAAAATGAGTGCAAAGGGGGGGCAGATGCATTTAATTCGGACTTGCATCTTTTTAATTGTCCAACGCTTGTGCTTATTAATTATGGTTTGGTAGTAAAAAAAATTAATTAAAAACAATTGAATGCAGTTGGTATGTGTTGAGATTTAATTTTAATTATTTTTTGCAAACTTACTTTACTTGTTCAGGGAAATCTTTAATACATTTAAAGCTTTGTCAATTCGTTGACCTCAGTATTTGTGAGAACTAAATTAATAGATAAATAGTTTTTCTTAAAAACTTGCTCAGCCAGCAATATATATGTATTTAGAAATAATATAAAATAGGTTATTAATTAATAAATATTATTTAAAGTGTAATCCTAGTGACTCTTTGAACAAATGCATATTAAAGCTTGTCTAAAAATTAAGCAGAAATATTTTGCTAAATTACTTTATGTAATTTAACTATAAGGTACTTTTTATCCCTAAAAAATGTTGTAAAAATGGCATAAGTTTTATCGGAAGTACAAAAATCCTATAATAACTTCAAAATATAATATCGATTTAATTTTTTCCGGGTAATTTGTTTTTCCCGCTGCAAATACAATTAATTTAAAATTGAATTGATAAAACATGGCCAGCGGCAGCATTCGGGCTATTGATATATTATAACGGCGCGTGTTCGGGCCTTTTTGTTTAACAAAGAAACTTGTCGCGTTTCCATTTGACAAGACCACATTTGTGTTGTGGGCGTGTGCAGCGAATCCGGGGCTGCAACATGAACAGGTCGGCCGGTGCCCGTGCCCGTGCCCGTGCCCGTGGCCGTGGCCGGTCTATTGGGGCTTCAGGAGGACGCACACGTAGAACATTATTCGGCTACAAAATGGCCAAAACAACAAACCGCTATAATTTACCATATTTTATGGCTGCGCCGTGGCAATAAAATCGCCAACAAGGCCAATAACTCATTGTAGAGCGCTGGAGCTGGCGCTGCAGGGCGGCAGTCGGCGGCGTTCGGCGGTTGCTAGTTGGTAGTTGCCAGTTGCGAGTTGCAAGTTGCCCCCGCCGCCGGTTACACGGGACTCGTCCACTGCTGCATCCCCAAGGCCCCCAGATCCCCTCCGCCTGCCACTTCCGCGGTTGCACAAATGGCCAAATGCAACGCTCCCACCGCCACACGTCCGCCTGCACGTGTGGTTGGCTTTTAAACGGCCGAATGCGCCCGCTGATGGAGCCGTATAGCGACCGTATATATATCCGAGGGCCATATAGCCGTATCCCGGCTCTAATTTGTATCTCCACAGCGACTCCCACCGCCGGCGCGGCTATTTCAAATTTATCTATGCCGAAACCTGCATTGATGGCCTGCATGTTTATTGCCCGCCTGTCGTCGTTTTGCATTTCCAGTTGCCAGTTGCCAGTTTCCAAAGTTTGCCAGCGGGAAAAAAGCGTCCACAAAATTGCCGAACAAAACTGGACAATTGGCAATGAGCCCCGCCGCTGCCGTGGGGTACTACATTTAATTAATATATACATATATATTGTTCAATTGTGCCTGCCCCAGCACCGCAAGGACACTGGCTGACGCCTTGATTGCTTCTATTTTGGCCCCGTGTACAAATAAAATTAAAATGTTTTGTGGCTTTTCCCCAAAGGACACGCGTGGCGTCATTTTTTGTTATAGCAAAAAGCATACAGAGGGAAAAATATAGAAAAAAATATGCACTTGAAATTGAATAAAATAATGTATTGTATACCAATATGAGCAATAAATGTTATTTCTAAATCCAGAGCTAGTTGGAGGATGATGTAAAATGGAGTTCTTATTGAACAAATTAACAGAAATCTTCTTGTATATATTAAAATTAATTTAAAAGGATTTTTAGGCTACAAAATGATATTGGATTTTTTCGGAAAATAAGTCTCATATTTAAAATCCTATTTTAGCACAATTTATTTATATTTTCTAATAAAGATTTTAATTTTCTGGGTCTTACATAGATAGCCAAAAGGTGCTTTGAACTTTAAAGTTCATTAAGTTGTTTTAATAATTTAAAAATAAATAAATAAAATCATATAATGTCAACCATAAAATCACACAGATCCTAACATAAAAGACATGAAATTATAATAATTTTATTCAATACTTTATAACCATATTTAGGAATATAATCAAGCTTACTCTTCAGCATCCATAGCTCCAATTTACTCAGAATAATTCATGCCTGCCATCAGTTTGAGAAAACTATTTGTAAAATCAGTGTAGAACTCTGATAGTCTGTACTTTAGGGAAAAAGGATATTTAAAATCCACAAATACATAGAATCTTTTCGCATTTATTTAAACTAATTAAACCTCCACCTTACTCTTAGTTTACTTTTCCCTCTGTGCAGAGAAAAATGTTGAATGGTGCAATAAAAACGCACGCTGATCGGACGCGATTGTCGGGGTCTCTAGGCAGCAGACGAGGATGCAGATGCAAATGCAGATGCTGCTGCGGCTGATGTTATTTTCCCGATGACCGCAAACAGTCTAGACCAAAAAGTGCATGTCCTGCGAGCAAGGACAGCGGGACAGAGGAGAACCGTGCGTGCCAGCCAGTCAGCCAGTCAGCCATCCACCCGATATCCGGGTAATGAAGGATCCAATATACAAAAGCAAACTCCAATACGAATGCGAATACGAATAATTTAAATATTTAATTAACACATTCCGGCGGCCGGGAGACGCCATCGTCGCGCGTGTGTGTGCAATTAATGCGGGAATAGGCGCAATTAAGTTTGTCGCAGTCCGCTCGAGCAGGGATTGTTGCCATGGCTTATCTGGTGATTCCGATCGAGCTTCAACCTGGCCACTTCACCTGGCCTCCTTGGGCTACGCAACTTGCTTCTTGTTGGGCTTCGTAGCAAACAAGGATGTGTGCCGGCGGCTGGCCAAAGATTTATCTGCATCCGGTGTCCAGTTACCATGGACATTCGGCCTCGGCTCCGGCCTCTCGTCCACTCGTCCACTCGTCCCCTCAGGCACTCAGCCTCTCAACCTCTCGGTTTGAATGATGCGCATCTCGGGCATTTTGGAAGTAAATTTGTGTGCAAATGGGCTTTTTATTTGGCTCATGTTTCCTCCGGCCATGGCTGTCTCCGCTCGGCCTCAGAATGCGCCGTCTGGTATCTGCTGGATACCTGTGCTCGAGCCCCGATCCCGATCCCGATCCCGATCCCGAGATCGCATTCAAACTCGTCGCTAGTTCGCTGACATGAGCGGTTGCGGAAATTCGCCATCGCTGAGATCATGGAGCCAGCATATGATAGGCGATTCATAGGATTCCCAGTCCAAGTCGCAGGCCCAGACCAAGTCCAAGTTGAAGTCATGTAGCATGTCCATAAATATGCCCATTCAGATCGCTGATGGCACTTGCCTCCGAACCGGGGGCCTCTGTATTCAAGTTTATTTGCGCCATTGCCGGCTAAAGAGTTAACTGAAAGCTTATGACTTGGCTAGAGATTTTTTCATCAATTAATATTACCCATTAGTTTTTAAGACCTCCGTTTTATATGCATTATTAATAGTAATTGGCAAGCAATTTGTTAGATCAGTGGCTTAATGCACGGCCAAGAATGCTACCGTTTTGAAAGCATTATGACTGATTAGCAGCCATTAAAAATAAGTTGTTAATTAAATAACTTAAATGCCGGTGAGCTAATAGGAGACAGATACATTTTTCAAGACTTGATTGACTTTGTGAGTATGATTTTTAACTTGATTTGGTCGGTTTTGTAATGGTTTTCTTGTGAAATGAAGATTAAAATGTGTCAATTATTAGTAGGTAAATTAATCTTTTAAATATTTTGGTAATGTAACAATTTTGCTAATAAAAACTAAGAAAGGTAAAGTATTTGAAAAGTAAACGAAAGTATTTAATTAATTTTTTAAGTTGTTTAAAGTATCTTGTACCAAAAAGAACATCTTAAAATTCCTGTAATGCAATTTCCAAAAACCGAAAAAACATGAATGCAATATTTCGGCATTACCTGGCTCACCTGAAAGGATTTCAGCAGCGTTACCTTTACAAACTGCCAGGACAAAATTGGTACCAATACCGAAAAAAATCTAGCCAAAAAAGAAGAAAGTACCACGGCTCGCAAAAAGGACATCGGCTGAAAGTTGGGAGGGAAAAGTCATTTGCTTGCTCGTCCGACAAGATGTTTGTTCGTTCGGCAAAATAAAGTACACACTGTCTGGTTGGAAAAGGGGCGTAGAATCCAGGAGCAGCCAGGGGGCTTAGCGGGGCGGCGGGGGCAGTTGAGCTGCCAGGGACATTTGGGATAACATGCGAACACGGCATATTTGCCGGGATACAAAACGCCAAACGCTGTCTTCCGACCACTCAGCCACTAGGTAATGAATGGATGCGCATGCATGACATGGATGCAATTTTCGACAAAGACCAGGCCCAGCCCAGCCTAGCCTGGCCCGGCATAGGCCCCATTCGGGGCTCGCCTGATTATCTCGTGTTCTGCGCAGCCATATACCCCATATCCTCATATTACGGGGACCCCAAAAGCCCGCACCGCCTAAGTAATATATGTACGGCAGTGCGTAGACATGGACGCATTCGTACACGGAGGAAACTGGAATTTATAAAGCTTTTCTAATTTAAAGAAAAATTTAATTGCAGAAATCATAGGACAATTGGTAATTAAAGATAATATTTGTATGCATAAGAATGATTTTGTTTTTGATTATTTAAGTAAACCAAATCAATTCATAATTTATAAAATACCTATTTAACATTTACAGCTTACATCATAAAGAACATCAGCACACCTTTAATCTTAATAATCTTAATCTTTTAATTATCTTGATCTTTAGTTTATTCTTTAATTGTTTTTATAATCTATAAAATCGTTTATTTTATCAGAATTTATTAAGCATTTAAATTATATAAAAAAAATATAAAATTCGGATTCTATGAGAAGTATAATAACTTTCCCCGCTTTCTCCCGGTGCTTTCATATCAACGAAAAGCTGTCTAGTTGCTGGATCGCTTTGGGCCCTTTTTAGAGTCCTTGAATGGGAAGTGCTCTGCCTTTTGATCGGAGGCTAGTTAATTGGCTATTTCGCCAGCTCTATGGTATTTCTAAATTGGATCAAAGGTGTGATATGGAAGGCAGCCGCCACCACCCCAAAAAAATCAGCCCCTCGCCCCAAGAACTCACTCCTACCCCCCGGTTTTTCCATTTTCCGGCCATGTGTACTAATTAAAAGCTGGCAAATTCGTGGCCCAAAAAAATAGCAAGGCTGCCGAGGCGAACATTTTGGCCATATTTCGCGACTGGCCCAAAGGGGGCGGGGCGTTCCAGTTGCAACTCCAGTGCCAGTGCCACAACCACCACCCACCGCTCGCCGCCCACCGCCCACTCCGTTGCGGCAGCTGGAAAGAGCGGGTGCGACGCAGTGCACACACACTGCCCGTCTCGTTCGCGCCAGAAGGAGAAAACCCGTTTTCCACTGCACATGCGCAACTTCCACTGTTCCACTGTGCAACCCCCGCGCTCTCTTCGCCCCTTCGCCGGCCTTCGCGGCGCTCTCTCGCTCGCTCTCTCTGGCAGGAGTGGGCTTTTGGCCAAAAGCGAGCATGCAACACGACTAGTATACGCTCGAACTCGGTAATGCGCACATCATGGGCGAGAGTGGGCGCGCAAGGTCGCAGCGGCAGCAGCAGTGGGCGGTGGGTGGCTTTGGGGTGGCGGTGCCAGAAATAAGCCGAAAAATCGCGAATAAGCCAAAAGTGCGTGCTCCCGACAGAGCCACCTACGAGTTCTACTACCAAAACAAAAACAGAAAACGGCAAACGCTAGAAAGTAACATTATTTCGAGTGCCAACAACATCAACGTCACGTGCCCGTCAGCCACAAACGTCTCGGTCTAGTCTTGGTTCTATAACGCCTTTGACCTCCAAGCACGCCGAAGCTTTACAAGTTGAGTTGTTGCCCCGTGCGGCGTGGACTTTGCACCCGGCAGCCCCGGTAGCACTTTTAACCCGGCCAAAACGGCCACTGTTGCCGGAACTACACGCTGCCAAAGCGCTTTCATGTAAGTATTCTTTTAGTTCACTATTTTGTTGTAGTTCGTTTGGAAATATAAAGGTTTTATTTGTTAAACTATTGCATTCTAAATTGTACGTATGCTAAAAATATTTATTTATTTAAATAATTTACTTACTTTACTAAAATTTCAATGAACAAATTATCCTAGAGCAGTACTGCTTGTTAGAATACAAATACTTTAAGTGGGTTTAATATTTAAAAATTATAAGATATATCAAACTCTCCAGTTACTAATTTGGGTTAAAATATTTAGTACAAAATAGTAATAGAAATTACAATTCATACATTAAATCACATCCACAAAGTATATTCAATTAAGTTTTCTTAACTTGCTTTAATTGGACAGAGCATTATAATTGACAAATTGGAATATAAATTTGTCCGATTTTTTACAAAGGAATATTGCTATAAAAATGCAGAACATTTATTTAATCTTAAAAATGGTTAGTATATAAAAATGGTTAGATGTATTAATAATTTTTTACTTACCTACATAAAAGCTAATAATTGTATTTATAATACTAGTTTTAAGTGCAACGAAATGCAAAGGTCAACTATATATGGCACATCTTAAAATACTTTTGACACTATATAAACTGCAGGTTACATAAAAATATTTAAAATCACAAGGGTTGTATATACAACTATATAAATAATTTTAGAAAAATATATGTTTTATTTAATCCTTGTTCAAAATGTTTGGGTACACTTTAAGGAGGCTATTTCCAAGGCTCTTATTCAAAAAGCTTATCCAAATCAGCCCTCATATCAGAGGTGCTGGACCATCGGACTGTTGCATATGTTTCCATAAATTTTCGCCTGCGAGCAGAGAAATGCCATGCAATGGCTCCGAAAAAAACACAAGAGGAAAAATAGTAATATGGGGGAAAGGACAAAATACCTGACTAAGAGTTTTCTCCAGCGCTCTCGTTATTCCTATTTTTTATTCGTATGATGAAAAGCCACGCAACTATGTTCGTATGTTCGTCGCGTGTCTGGGACCATAAACAGAAATTGTTTCGCAAAACGCCTCCGTCGCTTTTGCGGGCGCACCATCGACATTGCAAAATAAACCTGCACAGAGCGAGAGAAACAACTAAAAAAAATTATCATGGGCAAAATAATCGTATTCATAAATATGCTTTTCCATTTTCCCCACTATATAACATATAGTGTATGTAGTGCACCCTTAGCCTAGGCAGCTATTCATCAGCGCATCATGTTTAAGCGTTCGTGGCGTCGATGATACAACCGATAAGAGACCAATTTCGCAATTGCGGCGCTGGAATTTTTAATTAGTTCAAGAAAGCCGCAGCCGGCTGTCGACTGTCGGCCAGGTAGCTCTCGTTATGGCCAGAGCTGGAGAGCCAAGAGCTAAAACCAGTCGAGAACGAAACAATATCCTCTGAAGCGCACACGAAACGCGAGCAAAAATTTGCATACGTTACTTTGAAGGTCCGAGGACGGAGACGGCCATAAAATGTATTAAACTAAAGTATGTGTTAAGTGCACATGTCACAAGTCGAATTCACTAGTGTTATGATTTATCTCTTTTGCGGACTTTCATGACGTTTTCAATGTACAAAAGGAACTGACATATGGGTAATTACAAATTAGTCATGAATTAATAGGTGAAACAAGGTTGACAATTGAGTATAACTTGTGTTCCGCTTTGTCTTTGGGGGCTTATGTTTTTTACAAGAAAGTAGTCACGGAATTTATAATATATTTTATATAGAACAACATATTAATCATACTTGAAATTAATATTAGCACAAGATTTCATTGAGTTTATTGTAGTCCCTAAAATATATACAAACTTTTCTTCATGTTTTATCCACATTTATATAATTGGTATTACTTTAAAATCAATTCAAGTTTCTCATTAAAGAAAAATATTTGATTTATGGATGGATAAACTCTTAACTTACACAGTTGTTGCCTAAATTGTTTTATTATTTTAATTACTAGCTGATAATATTTATTTACTAGTAATATCATAAAGATCCACCTTATTCAAGCCACCTTTGCCTAGCGTTAACCAATCTTGTTATTAATTAAAAAAAGAAACAAAATAATTAACAGTTTTGTTTGGGCTTCGAGACTAAAAAGTATTTTGTTACCAATGGAATTTTCGACTGGCTAGACTTTGTGTGGTGCGGTGGCGGTTAGAAAAAATTGGTGGTTGCCGCTTCGAGTGGAAGTATGGAATAATTAAAAACAATTCAATTCGCAATTTGCACCATAATAAAATAAAATTACATATTCATTTATGCAGAATATAACCGCTAAACTGCAACTGCAGCGCCGCAGAGGCCTGGCTTCAGCTTGGGTTTCGGCCTCGTCTTTGGCCAGTTGGCCACATGCAACCGGATTGCACTTGGGTGCAGTGGAGCAAGAAGTTGGACCTACACGAAGGGTCGTTGCCTGCTTTCGGCTGTGGGAATCGCGGTATGTGTTGCATACTCGATTGATTGTTCCCAAATAGAATATATATTTGGATACCTCTCTCCTTGTAGAGCTTTTGTAGTCGCATTTGGGCTGCTTTTGGGTCAGTTTCTACATTGTCTGGGCCCCTGAATATTCATAGTGCCCCGTCTAGGAGCAGCGGCATGAAACTATTTCTCGCGTTCGACTAAAATGGAATTTGTTCCATTTGATGGTAGACTGCCTGCCTGTCTAGCTGCCAACCTCTCATATTTTTTTCAGCGAAATGAATTTTTATTTTAATGAAGAGCAGCGGCACTGCACGCACATTTCACCGCGCTGCCTTGTTGGGTGTGTAAATTATTGCGAAATGTTGCAAATTCGCTTCTAAGCAAACATAACTTATTAATGCTTTCAACCCATTCTCACCATTAAATGCGGAATTAGTTTTCAGCGGAGGCAATGCAAAATTACTGGGTGTGGATATTGTTATAATTATTTATATAATTTATCGCATACTGTCTCATTAGTTTATTAATTAAAAAATGCAAGAAAAGAGAGCACTCTCAGGATTGGTAATTAAAAACTGATAAGATCTTTTCAGTGGAATATTATTAGTGATTTTATGAATAATATGTGAACATACTTTCTATCTTAAAATAACTGTCAGTTTTCTGAACATATATTTATTGTTAAGCAAGCAAATACTATACCTAAAAAGCTAATTACTCCCTTTTCGTTGCTTGAAATTCACTTATTTACCTGTTAAGACTCTTACCAAAACCGTCCAGCTATGAAAAGACCAACGATCAGCCGGAAAACGAGTTTAGTTTATTGTTTTTAGGGGTCGCTTTTAACGGGAGCCACCGCTACAGAGTGTGTTTAGCGTTCGTGCTGGCGATTAAGCTGTTCATTCGCTTGGCACGCTTTTTGTAGGAAAAGCACCGCCAGAGGCACCGGCAACCCCTTGGCTGTCATTAAAAAATACCAGCCTCCAATGGCAGGAAGTAAATGAAATGTTTTCTACAAAAATTCTTATATAATGTCTTTATTATCATCCCTAGTTGAGGCCCACAGGGGTGATAATTCATTAGCCATGTTACTATTTATAAGTTGATAGCGCATTTCGGTAGGAAATAATATTTTAATAATGAAAACTTAAAGTTAAAACATACATATTTCTTATTTCAGTATAAAATTTAAGTTAAATCAATCATTTAATTTAACTTTACTTAACCGGAAAATTACCTTTTAAATTCCATTCAATTTGACGCTTTAAAAATGAGATTCACCGGTATATTCGATTATTTGCGGACTTGCAGCTGAACACTCTGTTGCCTGATGTCCTTTTTGGCCAGGTGGACAGGGTGAAACAGGGCCAAAACGATGAGGAAAGCATAGAGGGAGCTGGGCTCGCAAAGGTCTGGCGCTTGCGGATGAAGAACAGGGAGTTTATAAAAAATTGTGAGTGCTTTCATTGACGTTGGTTTATCGGAGGTGGCATTCCCGGGCTTTTTACATTGTATGCTGGCCATGAAGACCAACCTTTTATTTAAATGTTAACAATAAAAATGAATTTGCATTTATTGATTTTTGGCCAGTGGTGTTTGCCGCCGTTGGGTGGCGACACTTTTTTAAACAGGTCATATTCACATCCACGTAGCGAATCAGCCGCAATCCCTGGCTGTATAAGCGGAGTGTGTGTGTGGATTTTCCTCTCTCTCTTTTCGGAAGCTCTGATTGAATTTTTGAATAGTTGGCCAGGCAGCTTTAATAAGCCTGTTGGCTACACCATTATTGTCTTGGAGGTGGCCAGAAACCAAAGGAGAACACACACGCCAGCGCAGACGTAATAAAGATCCTGCAGTGGCCGTTTGTTAAGCCTTTGTCTAGCAGCCATTTTAAGTGCCATAAAAAACTCCAAAAGTTGTAGGAACAATGTAGACAGCGTGTTTTCATTTTATGCGAATTAAGCTGCCACTTGAACAACTTTGCCGGCGACTGGGACTGGACCGCCGAGACCGAGACCGACACTGACAACAACAACGCCAACGACAACGTCACTGACGGTGGCAGTCCAAGAACAACACACACACACACCATCAGTAGTTGGTCCTCATTCCACACGAGAGTTAGGTACACAGGATTTTCCATATGTGGAATAAACTAGGCAGAGGAGGAGTCCTGGTTTTTAATGAATTTTTAGAGCTTAAGCTGGGATTTTTAATCTATTTTGCAGTTGATCTTTAGACTCAGGATGGCAATCCCAAATTTCTATTGAGTCTAAGTAGAAAAAAATAAATAATATTAAAAAGCTAACTTGAATTAATTACTTTCTTCCAATTTATTAATTATTTCTCTATAAAAACAGCTTAACTGAAACAAAATTCCATCCCCCATTCGCTTATTAATCCTCTCCCTAGAAACTTACTAGAATTTCGCTAAAGAATTGAAAAATATTGTGGCATAATTTCAGGAGGATGGCAGGACACGGCCAGCCAGCATTTCCTACAGGGCACGAAGGACATCCTCGGCAACATCAAACGAGAGCGCCCACAAGGGGATACAGTTGTTAACGTGGCCAAGGAGCAGCGACGACTATGGCGCGGGTACAAAAACACAAACATGGCAACCGAGTGTGTCGTGAAGGCAGCAAAAGGACGAAGGGGACAAAGGACAACGGACGGAGGAGAGCACTTTATGTGCATATAATGTCCGCCAACACACACACGGACACACACAGGACCACCTCGAGTACAGTGTCGGCCAAGTTGCGGGGAATTGTTAATATTGTCTGGGCCTGTAAGCAGCATTTACATGCTGGCCGACACCACGTACTACATACGTCCTGGCTGATGGACGACGGGAAGAAGCCCCTGCTCCTCCTGCTGCAGCTCCTGGTCCTGCTCCTGCGGCTGATGATGCCCGCTTTAAGTAGGCCTCCTCTGGTAACAGACATTGTTTTAAAAATATGTACATGCATGCACTTTGCAGATGTTGAATTAACTGACGAAACCGGCAGCTTTCATTAGAAGCGGAGCTTGGATCCTGTGACTGGAGAGGCTCGTGGGGTGAGTATTTACCATATATATATAAAGTAGGGGTAGGAGTACGGGTACGGTTATATAGCAGTCCGTAGCACATGGCACAGTCTAGGTTCTGTGCATTAATATGTGTGGCCAAAAACGTGGACTCTATATTAGGTAAGGGTTAGAAAATTTAAGGTTTTAGGAGGAGCGCTGTTAAAATGATTTTGAATTCTTCCTTTTAAACTAGTTTAAAATTTAACTTAAGAATAAACAGTTTTATTTTATATCAACTTAACTTAATAATAAATAGTTCTATTTTATATCAAAGAGTACATAAAATGATAATACCTACTGCTGGTTGTGCAATATAAATATAGATTCTCTTTTAATATGTACTTTATCTTGTAATATGTATATCTTAATTTGCTTACGTATTTAAATTTTAGATATTTTAAACAGTCTTAAAAAAGGATTTTTTACCTAAATATCTCGACTCAAGAGTGCACTTTAATCAATACGAGTGATTATTCCGGCTTCTGCTAGAGCACACTCCGGTAATCGATTGGACACGGCCTCGCAGCCGGATTCAGTCCTCGAGCATCTCAGGTATTCGGATCAAAAATAATGATGCGAAAGAGTAAATGAGATGCCATTCCCTGCTATTCAAATCAAATGGCGTGGGATGCATGTGAAGTGGTACGCACATGCGAAGGTACGCCACACCACGAGTCTGAATCGGAACCTGAATCCAAATCCTGAATCCCAATCCCAATCCATATCTATGTGGATGGCTTTGATTATACCCATGAGTGTGTGTGCGTATCTGTGTGTGTGTATATAGGAGTGTGTATCCTGCGTCCTGAAAGTAACACACATGGATAGCTCGCTCATTTACCGCCTACTGTCGCCGGGAGTCATTCGTCAGTCAATCCGCCGCTCCTGCTCCTGCTCCAGCTCCTCCTCCGTGGTCGTACTGCCGTCCGGATACGGATCCAGGCATGTGCGCCAAACCAGCGCACATTCGTCAGAATTTGCATTTCAATTCGAATGTCAGGATGACGGAGCGTCGAATTTGGGTGGCGTTGCCATCGGAATGAAAATAAATCACGCTGCCTTACCGCATAGGCAACAGGGAGCGGGAGTGGGTGTGGAGATTGGGACTGGGGGTAACCATGTGTATGGCGGATGGCAAGTGGGGAATGGGTACGCACCACAAGAGCAAAACAGAGCCACCATTAAACCAAAACAGAGCCCGGGGCGTTCTGCGGGGGTGGAACTCATTTATTCGCTTCTTTTTCTGCTATTTTTTTTTTCGTTTGGTTCGAATGCGAAAATGAATGTGGAAACTTTTCCGCCATCATTTTGAGTGATGTCAATTAGATTGATTTGATCAGCGAAAATATGTGATTTATCAGACAGCAACAGCGCCTGGGCGGCCCCAGGACATTCGTCTCGTCTCTCCGGGTGCGGCTTTCCATACCTCCTTGTATCCCCATCCAGCTGCGGACCACGGTGCGTATGAATATCTAATGCGGCGCACACACACTCACACGTACGCAATTCGCTTCATCACTTGTCCGTCCATCCGTCCGCTCGTTCGTTCATCTACTTCATCAATCAGTCATCTAACTATATGTTAGTTGTGGTGTCTTGCCACATACAGTCAGGATATAAATACGTTGAATTGGGAAAGTGCAGCAGCGACCTTTAAGGGACAACATTTAGGTAAATAACTGAAGGTTTAAAAACTTAATATTTTGTGAGATAATTTAGTATGGCAGGTGCTTCTGGATTAACATTATATTAATAATAACAAATATAATTAAGAAGAGAAAACATTTTTTTTCGGCTTCAGGGGTTTATAATTGATAAAAATTAATTTCTTTGGCTATGTTTAACTTTCATGTTATAAAAACAAGTGATTGTTCCTTTGTCATACTCAACTTTTTATTGATATTAAGTTGAATGATCTATGTTCAATAAATTTTATATACTTTGTAAAAAAGTAAAACAAAATAAAATGTATAAAAATCCATTTTAAAATCCATAGAGTCTCCAAAAAGTGCGCTTTTTTAAGGTCTTATAAAGGTGTCTGCTGACTTAAACTAGAATTCTCGCTAAAAAGCATATATATTCCGGTTTAGCGTTTAAATATATGTACATTTATTGATAATGTTACATAATTAAAAAAAAAAATTAAAATTGTTTAAGCTTTACATAAGTTTTAATTTTAAGAACATTTTATTTCGTTTCATGTTATATGCAGATTTATTTATGTAAGTTTTGAATTGCTTTTATGACCTGGTTATGTTATTTAAATATTAATTTGTCAAAAAAGTTCAACAAATTTCAATATTTCAATATTTTATGCCTCATTGAGGGCCAAAAAGCTATTAAATGCCAAGAGTCATATATTTTTCGAACGCTATTGAAATCTTAAATAAATTTTAATAAAATATTGAGAACAAACATTTTAAATTATGCTGATTATAATTTAAAATGCAAAATATGTTGTTTAAATTAGCTAACCTACCCTAAACCCTATTTCATTATCATTTCAATTAGTGTATTTGTTTTTTAACTAGCTGGAAATTTATTTGCTTGAAAAAATCCACCCACCCAATATATTTTACAACTTTTATATATCAGTTACACAATTTCTACTATATTTTTACAAGCCGATTTAACAAACAATTAATTATAATTATAATTATCATCATATTTTAACCCCTTATTATTTCCAAATGAGATACACCCTCTCCCCTCATTTAATCTCCAAATTATAAGGTAAACTATTCCAAGGAAAGCCAACTCCCCCACTACTTGGTCCCGTGTTATAACGACCATAATGAGGGATATTTGATTAACCGCTCTCGCCCCGTTGTGGGAATATAATATAGTTACGAGTGCGAGCTATGTAGTACGTATCCGGCTGGCGAATCACTTCGGCAAACAAAAGCGGCACGTTACTAGCAACGCCTACGATATTAATAAACCATTGGGCGAAGCACTTGCGGCGCCGCACAAAGCAAATAAAATAAATCAAATCGGAGAAAGAAAGCAAGCAAATCGCAATCTGAACGAGCAGAGCGCCAGGCTGTAACAAGGGGGCTTCCCCCGGTTTTTGGCAGCCCGAAATTTATGCGCGCTCTTTGCCTTTGGCCGCTCCCACGCAATGTTTCGTAATATTTACGAATCTGGGGGAGCGGGAAACGGGGAGCGGGGATCGGGAGCTGGTCCTGCGGTTGCGTTCTGTCCCCCATTTTTTTCGGGGGTGGCTACATGTGTCAATAACTCATTTTCAAATGGAAATAACATCGAATAAAATTCGCGCTTCCTCTAGGCTTCCTACCACTGCCAGTGCCATGTGTGTCAATCCATTTATTCTCGTTCCTTCTGGGCCGTGGTTTGGGCTGACTGATGAAATATCGTGACAAGCAGTATAAAAGCTATTAAAGTCGAGTGTAGATGGCGCTACTTGAATTTGTCAAAATGTCTTTTACGCGCAGCCGGCAGCCGGCACCCGGAATACCCGATACACGCCTATGGGAGGTGGCACATCCAACCCCACGAAACCTATGCCCACTCCTATTCCATTCCCAATCCCCGATCCGAAGCCACCCACACACACACACATGCCAAATGTACGGAATATGTCATGGGAACGGGTGAAACTTTGATTGATGCCGTTGTGTCACGCAGGCGCGCATGTGGCTAATGGGCGGTCGCCGGCATAAAAAACAGTCGACTTTTAGGTCTCGCGGGTCGGGGAAAGTCCGGGGGAGTGGGAAATCGCGCCAATCAATTGAGTGAGGTTGCCAATTTGGGCATTGTTCAGGCCGACGATTCGATGAGCTATCTTAATTTAGTCTTGAGATACTGGTTACTAGCGATCGAAACAAGTCAGGATATTAAGAAGTGCACAACAAGAAAATTTAATAGAGTTAGTAGGGTATTTTTTCTTTATAGAAAATATATATATTCTTTATAAAATAATGTATACAAAAACATTAAATACCTAGTACTCAAACTAGTCTTTGAAGTTATATTTTTTAAAGAAATACCCTTTAAGTAACTCCCCTTTAACTCCCCAGTAAACTCACCACATTTCCTGAATTTACACCCTTCATACTAAAGTAACTACAAATTTCTCCAAGTGCAGTGTCCCGCTGTTGTTCTGGTGGCGTCCACAAATAAACGCGCGCCCCAAATGCATCAAAGTAACGAGCTCAAGCTGCGCACCACAGTCCATCCTGGTCAAGAGGAGCCTTTCCAAAAGGGGGCTTGGCCTGGACGGGGACGGGGGTATAGCCACTCAAATGCCCTACAAGAGACTGGCGCCTGCAGTTGTGATATATGAAATTAACTTAATAAAGCAGTGAAATATCGCCAGTGAATGGAACGCGATTCGCAAGACGCGATCAGCGGGCGCTAGGCGACTTGCTGCGACTCCATAAATTGTTGGCACTTTGGGGGTCAGTAAGCGCCGGAGAGGGAGAAGTGCCATCCCGCCACACCTGAGGTGTCCACTGGCTGTTCCTTCTTTTTTTTTTGTATTTTTTTTGCTGTTGTCTTAAATAGTTTCTTGAGCAAGTTGGTGATAATTCACAAAAGTGAATGGCCAATTAAAAAGGATTTGTAAGACATGAAAGCTTGAAGTACTAAGGAGATTGTGAGGAAATAATTGTCTGGGCTTTGAAATAATATTTCTTTCTATGAAGAATAGTTCTGTTTTTAATAAATGTTTCATAGTATACAAACATTTTAATTTAAAACAGCTTGAAGCTTCCCAAAGTTATAAATTTAGTGCACTTTATGACTTTAAGTTTTAAAACTCTGGTAAATATTTCAAAACATAATCCTTTATGAGATAAAACCCTTGCAAAAATCTCAAATAATTTTAAGAGCCTTTTCTCTATAAGTTAAACCCTTAAAGAAGTCTCTCACAATTTTAAGGACTTTAAAATCCCTAATACAGTAAAAAAGGAATGTAACCACCCGTCCTGCCGTTTTAACTCTTTTCTGCCTCAGAAATATTTAGCCAGCTTAATTCGAAATTCCCCCGGGAGTTTAAGCTGTCGAATTGCATTTCGAAGGACCCCCAAAAGTCATCTGGGGGTATGTATGGTCACCACAAGAGTGTGTGCCCGCCTGGCCCCTTGATGATGGGATGATGGCATTCTGCGCCATTGTTCCACAGAGCCCCATTGTCTGGGCTAAATTAAGCAAACTTTGCATGGGTGCCGTGCATAGTTTCGTCCCAAATCAATTCACCCGGAGCCGAGGCCCACCTTATCTCCGGGCTCCACACGCTCATCCCTCCCCCGGAAGCCAAAGGCAGAAGAAGGATTCCAAAGGAGCAGCAGCAGCACCCCGGCCAGCCTTAACTTTTCACTGTGCCCCGTGGCTGTAAGCCTGGCCGTGAGCAGCGGGCAATAAATTACGTTAAAGACGCCAGTGCCAGGAATCGGTCCCAGAAATTTGCATTCCACACACCATCACACCACCACCACCACCCCTTTTCTCGGCCCGAGCGGCGGCACACGACGCATCATCATAATTAATAAGAGACAATTTGACAATGGCCCTTTAGCGTTAACAGCGATATTACTTTCAACGGCGGCGAAGTGAGCAGCCGCCGGAAAGCACACACAACACACAGCACACACACATCAGAGGATGGAACACACCCCCTTGCCATTTTGCGCCAAATTAAATTCAACCTCAATTGAGGGGTTAATTTCTATCACCAGGCAAACAAAAACAAAAACAAAAACGCCCAGCCCGCAGACGCTGCCTGAGGGTGGCCTTCGTCTCCTTCACCTCCCTCTCCACTTTCCTGCGAGGGGAGTGGATTTTGGGGTGGACCGAAGGCTGGTTGGGGTGGCGGCTGCCAGGTCGCCCCCATTATCTGCATCGAGTTCCACATAGAAAATCATTACGGCATTCGCACCATGAGACGTATTCAATTTGAGTGTCGCTGAGCTCTTTATTACGTTAGTGTGAAAGTCGCGTGCAACGAAATCCAGCCAGTGCACTGAGAGAAAAATAGGTGATTTAAAATTGGAATTAAAAATATATTTTATGGAATAAATAGATAGATAAATAAGAATAATGTGTTCATTTATTTGTAAAATAAGTTAAGGCTGTTACGTGCTTTACAAATTTGCTCATCTTAATCAGAATATTTAATATTTTTTTAAATATTAGCCTAAACTTAAGTTCTAAATTTCTTCCTGTATATTCCTGGGGCATCCCCCTGGCACTGGCCCACCTCCGGCGCCCTTGGCATTCATTCACGGTGCGTAAGTCACAGCAACAACAATAACAGAGCTCGGCGCTCTGGTGGAGGAAGAGGTGGTCCTCTATGGGCTAAAATATAGGAATGGGAAGTGGAAGTGGCCGTGGCCGTGGAAGTGGAAGTAAATTGAAAGCATGCTGCGAGGCAGGAGAGTATTCCTCCCGCAGCCCTAACCCTTCAATTGGCAGTGCCACGAAATCCATTAGCAGGCAGCGTGCGGCGAGGAAAGAAAGCCGAGCTCGGAGCAGGAGCAGTAGCCAGGGCCAGAGCAGGCGGTGACCATGAGGCTTTTATGCACAGAGCGTCCTGTCCTGCTTCGTTTTTCGGTTAACCATGGGCATTCCACTCCAACCCCGGCTCCTTTGCCTGCTTTCAATCTCGACGAGACTCATAAACATATGCGCCTCACGTCGTTTGGCGTGAATTTAATGTGGCGGCGGCAGAGCAGAGTAGACGACGACGAGGTTGACTCGACACCCCGGCAGCAGTAGACTTTCAGACCTTCAGACAGACGCTTAGCCGTTTGCCTGATGAGGTTACTGACTTTGGCGAATTAACTTCCACCAGGAACCCGGGAGCCGGAGCTTTCCTGGGGTCGCTGGCGGACCGGAAACCACTGCATTTTGTTTGGCCCGAAAACCGGGGTGGCACGCTTCAACGCCTCGGAAAATCTCAGGGGACACTTTAGCAGTACAATGCAGCATTTAGATAAACCGAGACTTTAGAGCCCCTCAGACTTGGAGTGTAGCCAGTGAAGAGAGGAAATCAATCCTTCACCGCGGGGGTGTGTCCTTGTAGCCAGATTAGTTAAATACGAGTTCAAGGGTATCTCCGTCCAGGGGGTTTGTTTAGCTTTGCCCATTTAATTGAAATTAATAGCAGTCGAAATGAGTAGAAAAAAGCCATTCGAATTGGAAAGAATATTAATGATTCTAGATTGAAACATCTGTATTCGGAAGAATCTAATATTCAAGGGATTATTTTTATATAAACTTTAAGTATATTTTCAAGGCATAATTATAACAAAATATTAAACAAATAATACAACAAATATCAAATCAAATATTTCTATATTTATTATATTTATTTTAAGCATATATAAAATAATTTTCCTATCAAAAACCTTTATTTTCCTGACCATATTTTTATTGGTGTCTCTCCAATTGAATTTATCACTTGCACAGTCAAGGGACTAACTTAGTCAACATATGCCACTAAGCGGCCTGTTATTTTAGCCACATTTCACCGGATTGCTGCCCCCTCCGATCTAATCAAACAATCAAATAGAAATAATCGGGCATATCAAAGCCCCCACTATATATGTACACATGGACAAGTGCCCCGAAATCCGGAATCTGAAATCCAATTGGGACGGCTCACCGATGCTAGCTGCCATAAATTTTATTTATTTATGTGGGCACCGTTTTGTTTTCCGCTTTCGCCTGGGAACGGGGCACGGGAAGGGAGTATATCGGCCCGAAAATCGACCATGAATATCAATGGGGGAATTGTGCGTCACCGGCACGCGCCACCTTCATCCGATACAGTGAGACTCGGGCTTAGGACGGCGACTGCCTCCAGATCTTGGGCCAGACGCTCGTCCTCGGCCTGCGAGGGGGTGTGTTTCCCGGGGGCTATTGATATTGTTTTTATCAGCCAGACGAGGGGCTCGGCTCACGACCTGGCCGCGGGCCTGGAGGCTCGAGTCTCTTGTGCTCCTGATGCGTATTTAATTTTATTTTATTCGGGATTTCTTGCACCAAAGGGGAAGTAAATCACGGCTTCTGTTTTTTTCCCTTTTGGGGTGGCCGATCCTGGACCGGGACCAGGACTCGATAGCCACACACTATAAGCATATGTGTGCAGATGTGTGTTCTTTGTGCCGGCTTACACTTGTCTTGAGCTAAAAAAAAAAATTGACGTGGAGTGGAGTGTTGATTGCCCGCCATTGGCACACAAGATAAATGAGTGTCTGCCTTCGGAAACGGCAGCAGGAGCTGAGAACAGCAGCTTTCGTATTAAATTCATGAAAGTTAAGTGCTTGGTAATTGATGTTATAAAATATTTATGACAGACAGCCAGGCATCAGGCAATTCCGTTAGCCCGAAACAGGTAAGAGAGCGGTGCTACAGTCCTTCACTCCAACTGATGGCCAAAGTTAGATTCGTCCCTTAATTGACATTAATTATTTAAAAGGACGTCGTGCGAATCCTTCGACCTAAGTGCCGCTCTTTGCCCTGCGGTAAACCTTGCCCCAAAAACAGGCCCTAACTAAGTTGGGCAATTGGAAAAAGTCCTGTTTTTATCTGGTACTTGCTAGTGCGATGGCTGTACACAAGTTTAGAAATAACTTTTTTGCACTCAGGGAAAAATATGATATAGAACAGAAAGGGTCATAGAATTTAATGTATTTTATTTATTACGAAATTTGCTTTTAGAAAATATTTACTTTACTATATTAACAAGTTTATCAAGGATGTGGTGCTTGTAGAAAAGAAAACTCTCTCTCAATACCTCTAGTTGTCTAAAGTTGTATATGAATACATTACTTTCTTATGGTCAAGTAATCCCCGAATTAATAGTTCTCTCCTTGTAATAATTTATCTCAGTGTCCTTCCTCAGCTTTAGTTTCAATTCAACACCCTGGCCAGCCAGACTGTGCTCAGGACTTTGACTTGGTTCACTTGACTGGCCAAAAACACTCGCCCGCCTGATGATAATGATGCTGTTGGCGACTTTGTGTTTGCTAATGCCGGTTGTGCTCCTGTGTGTCCTTGGTGCAGGGTCCTTGCCGAGGCTGGCTTTGATGTTTTCCCCCCGTAGCAGGATGATGAATTATATTTGACATCTATGTGCTTGGACCCCTCTGCTGCGGCATTAACATGTGTGTACTACGAGTACCACGTGCATGCGCACCAAAAAACCACCCACCTTTTGCCATCCACTTGGATATGTTTATTTTACTGTCAAAACATTAAAGTAAACTCCGCCGAAGCCGCCGCTGACGTATAGGGTTGATTGTTATCAAGGGGCGGTGTCGACAGCCTCGTACCTCGTACCTCGCACTCCTCAGAAATATACATATATCTCTGCGAGGGTGGAATATATGCACATATATCCCGCTGGCCACCTTCAGACAAGTCTATTTGCATATGTTGACGCGGCATACTCTCGCAGATCCTGCTGGATTTCCTGCTTAACTCGGAGAGCCCCAGACACACATGCCTTTTTGACAACTCATAACAATCACTCATCATAAACAAGGTCGGCGGAGGAGAGATGACTCCAGGTTCACCTTAAAAAGTCAGCCAACAATAGAGAAAGCCACAAATTGCAGGTTGAGTCTTGAGCTGATACTCAAGCCGAAATAGGAGCAGGAATCCCTCTGGCTTATAAGTTAATGACTTGCCAATTAGTTAATTAGCCAGCTCCTGCTGCGGCCTTCGAAGTCTTATCCCTTTGATTGCCCCGGCCAGCTCAGTCAGGGAGTCAGAGTCTGAGTCCGATTCCGAGACGGGGCATCTTGCGGTCAATTAAAACAGTCCGCAGAATAATTGCCAAGAAATTTATTCGCTTCATTAACTTGTGAGGCAGCACGAAGTCAGCCAGAAAATTAAGTGAAATAATTAAATCTCAATCGGGATCTATTAGATTTGTGTGTTGCCTTTTTGGCATTGGCTCCGGTCCACGGCCCTTGTCAGCGCTCGAGGGGGATGAAGCTAACAGAGAGCTAATCTCCCCCAGCGAAAGGGGTTAACTTTGGTTAACGAGGGGGTTGAAAGACCGGGGAGTCCTTCTGACTCCACTTCGCTCTGAAAGTGCAACAGTCGAGGGGTTTAGACCGCTGACAACGACCATTTATCACCCACGCAGCATCTTTCATAATCAGGCTGGCCAAGCCAACCGACCGGCCAACGGATGGCAAAATGCAAATGACTCAGTCTGCCGCGGTGCTGCTGCATATACATATAAAGGACCCGCGCTGCGCTGCCTCGCGGCCTGGCTTTTAATTTACAACGTCCAACGGCTTTGGGCCCCAGCACATGTACGAGAGCCGGGCTGCCAGGCTGCCGGGCCGCCATCTTCGCCACAATGCCAGACAAAAGGTCGACACGTTCCCATTCCGGCCGACTTAATTAATTTATGCACTCATGGTCGGTCGCAATGCATCGGGGATCGGGTGAGGAGCCGAGGGAAAGGGAGCAGGGAATGGGGAGCTCCCCGAGCAGGGCTGGCCAGTTTAGTCGGTCTTCGGCCAAAAGGTGGACATCATTTCTCCGCTACGACTCCGGCTCAGAGTCTTCTTGAAAACCCGCCTAATTTTAAAATTAATGAGCGGCATCTTGATGGCCGATGGCAGCGATAAGGCCCATGATTTTCGACTATCCCCGCCAGGGAGACAGGGAGAGAGAGATCCCGAGAGCCCACGTTAAGTAAATCACGTGTTTATTGGCACTTCACTTACGACACCGTCACCGCCAGGCCAGAAGTATAAGAGCCGTTCGTTCCGAACTGAGAAACGAAAACGACAATGAAAACCAAAATGGCATCACTCTATAGGGCCTGCACTCTATATACCGATCGGGGAATCGGCCGGGGACTGGGGACTGGGGACAGGGGACTTCGGACTGGACCAACGTCATTAATTAGCTGGCCGTGAAGTGTGGGGAACGAATGGAAACCGACGTGTTTATTTGGTCTGTATGCCCGTTCAACAGCCCAAATGTATTGGGCCTTCATTTAGGAGTTCTTTTGTTTTGGAATCTTTTGCCGCTCGATGGTACAGTAAAGCCTAGAGAGGTGGATATACATATTATCAATAAACATAAGAAAAAATAAAGGAAATTAAAATGGATTAGGAAAATTATGGCTCATTCAGGATAATAGAAAAAATCCTTAAATTTTTATTTAAAATTATTCTTTGTAGTATACAAACCTTAGTTAATAAATAACAATTCAAAACTCTAACCAAACCCAATAATATTTTCTTAACATATCTCCATTTAACTACATAAAATACTTCCCTTGTATCCAATCACCACTGTTGTCAACTCTTTGTGTCATTTATTTTGTTTGACCGGAAACTCTTTATCTTACGGTTAATCTTCTTGATATTTCAGATGTGGAAAGCCCAAATGCCGATGCATTCTCGATTCACCGACATTAAGACAAAAATAAACTTGATTTTGGTATGAAATTGATTCATTCATTTTCGATCCATTGAGTAAGATTCTTATCCGATGGATGAGTCGGGCAGCCTCTTCCACGCTTCCAACTGTGTGCCCATCCAACAGGTAGTCAAACCAGACAAACTGTCTCCACTTGGACATCGTCTTCGTTTCCCCTCTGAAGGCAAACGAGTGCACTTTGAATGCAGGTAAATATGGGTTTTGATTAATACTTTTTCGCTTTACTTTTAAGCAAAAGTTCACCGCATTAATATTAATCATTGTTTCAGATTTTTAAAGAGCAGAATCTGGAGGATGATGGTCATTTTCGGAGCTACTTGGTTTGTTTGGATCGTTTTAGAATACAGTAATTTCAAGAAAAATGTATTAATAATTTTATTTCACAGGGTTTTGCAAATATCTGGCAACAGGGGCGTTTACGGATCTACGGCAAACCTAAAATGATCACCTAAGAGGGATATTTCCGGAATGATATTTATACTGCGAAACAAACTTTTATATATATTAAGTTATAAAGTTATCCCGTATGAAATGTGATACAATTAAAATAATGTCGTTAAAAGAACTATTTAAAAGAAATAGCAAATTATAAATATTAAAAAGGAATCTCAAAGAAAACTAGTTATACCTCATAACTTAGCATTACAATAAAATAATAAATGTAAATGAATGTGTTGTGCTTGAAAAATAAAATGAAATATCGAAAATGGTTCTAGTCGAAGGCCAGGAAATAAAATGAAATAGTTATGCAATTTAAAAACCAATACCTGATGCCATGTGAAATATTTAAAGGAAAACAAATTTAATAATATTCAACTGAAGCATTAAGCAAATTTTGGTAATTAAAAATATAAGAAAATGTGCTGGGAAAAGTATTAACATATTTTTGTTTATATTAATCAATTTAGATTTCGTATCTAAAAGATTTTATTTAATAAGCTACCCTACACTTTAATATTTATTATTTTGGCATTTGACAATTTTAATATCTAAGGATGTTCTTTATGACAGCAATAAAATTATTGATCTATCAATTATACTTTCAATCTTTACAAATCTGAAGAATTTCTTATCTAATTGGAGAATGCCAGAACCTTAAACTGTCAAGGTGTCAAATATAGTTTACATTTAATCGAATCTAATCTAATAATAATCTAAACATATGTACATACAATCTGATTTGTACCTATTAAGTAATTCAAATTATCATTGATATGTTAAATATAAATATATTTATATTTCAAAGCGATTCGAATAATTTTGATAATATCAATATATTTCTGTTTTCTATAGATTTGCATCTTATATATTTTATATTGGCTATTACTACACAGAAAAAAAAATCCGGGATAAAGTGCCCAAAATCAATCCCAAGTGGGCAT
>JAEIII010000847.1:0-12360 GCA_018905755.1 Drosophila ohnishii | reverse complement strand
ATCACAAATCAATTAAAAATTTTTTAAAAATCTATTAAGAATCTATTAAAAATCTTTTAAAAATCTATACAAAAACTACTAAAATTCTACTAAAAACCTGTTAAAAATTTGTTTAAAATCTAAAAGAAATCTTTTAAAAATCTGCTAAGAAACTTATTTAAAATCTATGTTCTGCTACCCCTCATATCCATCTGTATTATATATAATATTCGCTTAAAACATCAAATCTCAAAGATCATAAAACCTATAAATAAAAAAAAAACTATCATTAAGTCTTACAACAATTTCGTACAGTTCTTGTTTCCCTCAATCGATTTGTTATCTAAACCTCATAAATATAATTGAAACTCAATAAACAGCATTAAAATAACAAACATTCTTGACTTCTTTCTCTTTTCTTCATTCCGATTGCCATTCCCCTCTTCCCTTGGGGCCAAAAGTCAGTGGCGTTACATTATGCTCCTCTGCCACCTCCGACAACGTGTCATCAAGTTATTATGTTAGGACCCTCACCCATTCGGCACTCTCAGAGGCACAGACACAGCAGCCTTGGCTTAGCGGCAATTCATTTAAATATGCAAATTAAGGGGCAAGTAATTAAATAAATTAAATGTTTTCCAGCCACGCCGCAAATGCACAAAACTCATCTCCGTCAGCGCCTACTCGTCATCCGGTGTCCTGCCGCCAGCGTCCTTCCTCCTGCCGCCGTGCTTCATGTGCTAATTTTTGCATGTTGATTTAAATTAACATAAATAAACGAACGAGCAAATGAATGCCTGAGTGGGGGCCTGTCCATGCCGGACATATGCATATTTAAGCAGCCACCCACACACCCACACACACACACAACCTGTCTGCATAATAAACAACAAATAATAATAATAATAATAATAATAATTGCAATTACACTCAACTCCTGTCTAAGCACTTGTTATTCGGTCGAGCCCTCAAATGGTTTTTGTTTGCATTGCCCATTAATCATGCTAATCGCCGAGGAATGTGTGCCATGCCCCTTCAAAGCCAATTTAAAGCCATTTTTGGCCTGTTTGATTGCACCAGCTTTTGGCCTTAACTTTTGGCCTTGTTTTTAGCCCTCAGCAAGGGCCAAAGAAATTACCCAATGAATCGAGAAATTTTTCGGCCAAAGACAGATGGTCAGTGTGGGCAGTAATTGCTAGATTACTTTGCTTGTCATGAACAACATGGAAATTTTAGCTTCTGAAATTGGTTTCAGTGCATACACCAAGAGAAAATGGAGATTAAGAAACAATGGCCCAAAGCTGAAATGGTGAAAACTAGTTTGAAATTTTAAATTATATATTAATTTATTATAAGTAATTTCTAAATGAAAAGTAGCTTAGAAACTTGTTCAAAAAAATAGCCTACAGACTCTGTTTTTATTTCGCAATTTTTATTAAATTATTATTACTTTATTGTTGTTTTTATTTCAATATTTGAGTGTATTTTTACTAGGGTATATAAACGCAACATAAACATTTAAGCTACAGTCCCGATTCAATAGTCAATGTTTTGTCTAATTTAAATTAAAATTAAGAACAAAATCAATATTATTAAGTCTGTAATTTAGATGTATAATATATAAATCTTGTGGCTGGACAGGCTAATACCTTCCCTGTTCTTCATAACAAATCCATCATTATTGAGGCCTTTCCCTGTCGTTTGTCCCACCTGGATTGCATTAATTAGCGCCAAAGAGACCTCGATGACATCATCCAGTGGCTAAAGGAAGCTGACAGTTAGTGTGGCCACCTAATTGCCATTTAAGCAGCGCTACTTCTTAGCCTCCAGTTTACATCTCCCAGCTTCGTTCTCCCAGCTTCTATCTCCCATCTCCCATCTCCATGTGACCCCACGTCCATTGTCCTTGCCGGCTTTTTACCGATTGCGGGAATGCGATAAGACGGCAGGTCGGGGACATCCTATGGCACGACTATGGCAATGCCGCAGGCAGGATTTATGAGTCGACATCGCTTCCACTAAGCAGATTAAATGCTGGGCGCCCAGAGGCAGGTTGCCAGGCGACCGGGATCAGCCGCAATGATAAAAATAGGCAAATCCGCCGAAGGACTAACCATTTACCTCACCAAATGAGGAAAACCGAAAGCACACACACACAAAAAGAAAGGAAAAACCCACCTGTATTGGTGTGTGGGTGCCCCCTGTCACCCCCCTCCTTGTGGGCACAAAAATGTCTGGCTAAAACTTGCTCATGACATGCGAACAAACAAGTGCCATAAATAAATTTAAATTGCGCCAAAAATCGCACGCTATTATTATTATTTATTATGTAAGCAATTTGCTGGCATTTCTATATACCCACACACACACACACTGAGGAGTTGTGTGTGTGTGTGTGTGTGTGTGGCAGTAGGAAAAGTTTATTAGAACTTTGTCATAAAGTCAAAGTTCGACAACTTTAAGAGCCCGGCGAATGGCAGTTGCTAGAATTTCTGGCATTTTTGTCCGGCATATAATAAAGAGAGAGAGTTAACTGTTCCATCAAAGGAGCAGGATTTGTCGGAAACATGCCCAGGAGCTGGCCAAGGAAACGGTCTAGCAGGTCTGCAAGTTGCACTTTAAATGACTGAAAAGAAAGGATATTTTTTACATCAAAAAGATTTAAGGCAAAAAGGAGTTTTTTTGAATGGGGAAAACAAAAGTGTTGATTTTAGAGAGCAGTTTAAATACTATTATTTAACTTTTTTAAGGCCACATAAAGAATATTTAACTTATTTTTAGCCTTTATATTGCACTTAAAATGGTTTAAAGAAAAGATAAGATCCTTAAATGAGGAAAACACTAGTGTTGATTATGGAGAGAAGCTTTAAGGCAGCTTAAGCCACCTAAAAAATATAAATAAAATTAATTTAACTTATTTTTTTTTATAATACCAATACAGTTAGCCTTGATGTTAAACTTTAAATGACTGAAAGAAAAGATATTTGACTGCAAAGACTTTGAGGCAGAAAGGAGCTCTTAAAATAAGGAAAACAATAGTTATTAAACTTATTTAAGGCAGCTAAAATATATATTTATATTTGATATTATTTTTATTATTTTACTCCCATTTTCCCCAAAGCTGGTAATACAATACCCCATCATCAATATATCTCAGAAAACATAAATCAAAGCCAATGCCTGGGAAACTCTCGTAGTCACAGTTATTGATTTTATTTTCACTTTTTCAAATGTATACATGCACGCTCTATTCATAGACAATAAAAATAACTTGCATTTTAAACACTCAGTTTACCGTATATTGTAGTTGTTTCTTCATTTTTTTTGTATAATGTTTTATGTGTATTATCTCGTAATCAATCGGCTTTGTGTGTCGTATATATAGTACAATCTATAGAATACAAAAATCATCTGCTCTCGAGTGAGTGGAACCGGAACTTAAATGCATAGTACGAGTACCCAGACCCCAACCAAAAACTGAACATGATGAGGCTCCATAATGACGAGTTTTTAAGGAACCAAAAGACCCGCCAAGAAAAATGTTTCTTAGTGGAGATTTTTTGTGCTTTGACTGACTGACTCTGGTTTTATTTTTGGCTCGAAGGTGGCATTACTATTTCCTATCACAAAATGCTCGGATTTGGTGTCACATCATCTTAGTCTGATATGTCCGTGTGTGTGTGTGTGTGTCTTTGGCTATATAATCTCAATATAGTATCTGAGCAGTAAGTAATTTTAATTGGTATAGGTTTGATGTTGGCTAGCCTTCAACCTTGTCCCTCTGCAGCTGCTAACTAAAGGTAAATGTAACTAAGGGTACAGTTTTTTGTATTATTTTATAAATCATAAAAATGATTGAAAAACTAGGAATACCCTCTTAGTATCGCCATCTCTGTTGCTTTCACACACTCCCTAGCTATGGTACGAGTGTTTTTCTTTCTCTCTCAGCCACAAATCGATGACCCAAGTCCAGTATTTTGGGAGTCACTTAGAGATACCTTTTAAAAACAATTCTACATAGTGCTAAATATTTAAAAGCAAAACAAATTGAAAAACTTGGAGGTATAACAAAATATAAGGAAATTTCAAATATCTAGTAAATCCCAAAACATCCACCCTGCAATTCCTATTTACTTTTATAAACTCTATTCAAAGGAAAAGATTTGAAAAACTGGCTTCTTGGTTTCTTTTGGAATATAAAAAATAATAAAAGCACTGACTAAACATCACATTAATTTGGCCTTGGGTCCACGAGCCACAAATCTTTGCGTTTCTTTTGTATCTTTATAATACAATATACATTAATAGTTCTACAAATAGCTAAGTTACAGTTATCATTTATCATTTATCGTTATCTATATATATGTATATGACCCGCCCCCACACACAGTTCACATTTTAATATGTAGTTTATGGTTCTCAAGGGACGACGACGACGACGACTCTCTCCCAGAATCCATGCCTGGATTTATAAATTTATCGTCAGATTCGATCATTTTCATAGGCACAATGACTGACGGCAATAAAAAACAACAAAAAAAAAAGTATTGTAGTAAAAATAAATAATAAAAAAAAATAGGACAACTTAAGCCATAGAATTCCGGATGCAGGAACAGCACTTAGAGTCTCTGCGTCCCTGTAACCAGCCCTCTTCTTAGCTTTGGCTTTTGGCTAACTCTGAGATCGGAACAGCGCCACCTCCCTTACCACACCTCGCACTTGTCGGTGGGATTCATGCGCTTGCCGGGCTTGCACTGGAAGACCTCGGCGAACTCCTTCATGTTCGACAAGGTGCCGATCACCCGGAACTGGGAAGGCGAGTGCGGGTCCTTCTCCATCTGCAGGAGATTGGTCTCGTCCGTGGTGCTGGAGCACCAGACCTGTGATAAATATCGGTTAGTACTCCACTTTGCGTGTTGTTTGATCCTCAACTCACTTGTGCAAAGGACACAAAGAAGAGCTGCGAGTGTGTGAGATTGAGGCCCGGCAGCCTAAGGACATCCGCCTCCTTCTCGCTCTTGGTGCGCTGGTAGGCATGATAGGCCGCCTTGAGACCGCCATTGTCGGCAATATTTTCACCTTCAATTATAAAGGAAAATTCAAAGGTTAAGCAAGGAACCTAAGACCACACCGATCGGATCCATCACTTACCCAGCGTCTGCTTGCCATTGAGCGTGCGTCCGTTCATCTTGTAGCCACTGTACTGGCGGGCAATGCACTCGGACTTCTCGTTGAAGCGCTCAATGCTCTTGGCATCCCACCAGCGATTGATGTTCCCATACTTGTCGTACTCCCTGCCCTGGTCGTCGAAGGCATGGGTCAGCTCGTGACCCATCACCACGCCCATGGCCCCGAAATTCAGGCTCTTGGGATTGTTGATGTCAAAGAAGGGCGTCTGCAGGATGCCGGCGGGAAAAACAATCTGATTCTTGGTCGGCGTATAATAGGCATTCACCGTCTGCGGTGTCATGCCCCAGTTGGTCTTGTTCACCGGCTGATCGAGGCGCTTCAGGTTGCTCTTCAGATTGTAAATGGCCACCTGGATGTTGTTCTCGAAGTAGGCATTCGGTGTGATGTTCAGCTCCGCATACTTGCGGTCCAGCTCCACGGGATCCAGTATATAATCCGGAAAGCCAATCATATCCGATATTTCGTTGGCCTTCTCGATGGCCTTCTCTCGCGTCTGCTTGTCCACCCAGGTGAGATTCTGCAGGTTCAGCTTGAAGGCCTCACGTATCTCGCCGATCATCTGCTCCGCCGCCGGCTTTGACTCGCCATGGAATGCCTGACGCACAAAGATGGCACCCACGGCAAAGCCAACCACATTGTTTGTATCGGAGACGCAGTAGCGCCAGATTTCCTCGCCACCATCCGAGCCCATGAGGGCCTTTCGCACACCCTTATAGGCATCCCGGAAAGGCTTCGACAGGCAGCTGGTCAAGGTGCGAACCGCCTGCCAGATGAGATAGTTGTTCAAGGTGCTGCAAGGAATTGACTTATTATTGAGGAATATATATGGAGGAGCAGCACACTCACATCTTGCCCTCCTCGCTCTGCTCCATCTTGAGTATAATGTCCGAGAGATTCTTGAGGAAGTCAGGGGCATAGACAACCACCACCTCGTCGTCGGTGACCCGGCGACCCACCATTTGCATGGCATTATCAAAATGATCCGTCCAGTTAAGGAATGGTGCCAACTTGGCCAGCTGTCGCAGCTGCATGGGATGATACATGGCCTCCTCGTTGCGCCTGTCCTCCAGGGGAATGGTGATGTTCGCCAGCTTTTTCTCAAAGTTGATTACGCCCACCATTTGGGCGCGGGCATCGGTTTCGTTGGCACCCAGAAGGACGCACACCTTGGTCATGTACTCGATGTACTCGTTGAGCACCTTGCGGTGATTGTCCGTCTTGTTGTTGTAATAGTCGGCGGTGGGGAGGGTGAGGCCACCCTGATCAATCTGGATGACATGGCGGGAGGAGTTCTTGTCGTCCTCACCGATGGCCCAGCCAAACAGGCAGTTGAAGTTGTACCTTAAAGAAGGTATAGAAATATATTTATATAATTCGAGATAAGCTAACCCTCTTGGCTCACCTGTTGTGCAGTATCTTGAGCGTTCGGGCCATTGTCCAGTTGGCCACATTGTAGCCACTCTTGGTCACATTCCAGCCGCCAATCTGCAGCAGCAGATCGTTCATGGGCTTGGCTCCCAACTTCTCCATATGCTCGTCGGCATCCAGGCAGGACTCGTAGTAAACTTTGGCCTTCCTCTCGGCATCCGACTTGAAGCTCTTGGCCGGCTTCTCCAGCACATTGCGAATGATCAGCTGGTTCATCTGCTCCAGCTTACCGAAGGTGCCCCAGGTGGACTTGCCCTCGGGAATGGGATTGTTCTTGATCCACTGATTGCTGATTGTATCAAAACGTTTTACTTAGTTACTTGGAAAGGCATCATCCTGGCATCAATACCTACCACGAGTAACCATAAAAATCATCGCAGGGATCAACGGTCACATCGATGGACTTGAGGATCTCGCTGGAGGCGAAGATGCAGTGCTTATTCAGGCAGGGCAGCTCGTTACCCGAGGGGCAATCTGTGATCCGGGAGAGCAAGGTGAGTATTAGAAATATACATTAAAATAATAAATACCCTTCTGGTGCGGCTGGACATGCAGGACATGCTTGGTGGCATCGTTGGCTCCTCCATCCGCAAAAAGGACTATCAAGAGGGTGAAGATCGTAATGGCCATGGCGAATGTGGTGATGAGCAGCCATTTCTCCGTCTTGTTCCTTGAGCGCCAGTTCCATGTGGCCTGTGAGAATTCAGAATCAGGCTACTATTATCAAGCAATCAGACCAGACTACCCGGTGGCCTCCAAAACAAGAAACACACAAAAGCTAAAGCTAAAGCTAAAGCTAAAGCCCTCCCCATAAATCTTTCCCAGTGGCGTGTGTTTTGTAAACAATCGGCAACCAAAAAGCAAGACGGCGGCGGTTCAAATGAGTTCAAACTTGTGTGTGTGTATCTACCCGAGAAAAATCTCGCCTACTTAAGTCACTTGCTGCTAAATTTTTCCACCCATCGGACGGGCACCTAAGCCGCCACGACTAGCAGATGCTCTACCTTCTCCTGCGAGCTTTAATTGGAATGTATTTGTATTTTGGTGCTTATCAAAGCCTGAAGATAATCGTAAAGGAGAAGGGAGGTAATTAAATGTTAAAAGGAATTTATTTATAACCCAAAAAATATAGTAGAAATTATTGATGAAAGTGTGTGTTATAAAAACTGAACAAATACCTGCTTAAAAATAGATCCATCTATATTGGAGCAGTGTCGATCTTTTATGTCCCCTAAAAATCTTTTATGTCTTAGGGGAATTTTGAAAAATATCAAAAATAGGACACAAAATTTTAGGAGAGGCACCAGGCCTACTTTAAAGCTTAATTTTATAACGTAATTCTTCTTGTTTTTATACTGTTATGGCTATACAATTTTAATTGTTTGGTAATATAAATAAATACATACAAAACATCAAGATGTTATCTCTCAGGAGGATTTTCAAGAATATCAAAAAATAGAAAACAAATTTTCAAGGGAGCCTAGAGCTTTTTTCAATTTTTTGGCAATAAAAATATAATTGTTAGGCAATTTACATAAATAAGAAACAATTTCCAAGAATATCGAAAATAGAAAAATAAAAAAAGGGGAGTCTGAAGCCAACTTTAAGCTACATTTTATAACGTTAGTCATCTTGTTCTTATAAATTTTTGCCAATAAAGAAATATAAGCAAATATAATTCATAGGGAAAACCCAGAGAGCATAGATATGTTTCACACTTTTCACTGTCAAGCGGCAACCTTCTGGCCAATAAAAAAAAATGCTAAGCACTCATGTTGGCCTCATTGGGGTCTCGTTTTTGGGTCATTGCCACAAAGAGCTAGATGAAGACTGACTCGTTCGGGGGTTTTTGGGTTGCAAAGATATCAGTCAAAGAGTATAGAACTCTTTGATATCACTCACCCGCGCAGTGTGGTAGCGTATCTGCATGCCAGTGTGGCCAGTCGCCTCGTTGAGCTGGATGCCGCCAATGGAGCTGGAGTCATCTTCCGTGAATTCGGTTTGTTTATAGCGTGTCATCTGCAATTAAATTGGATAATGAATATTTTATGATTGTATAAATTGCAATCTAAGTATTACAACTTTGTATTTATAACGTATAAATCGATATCATATCCAAAATATCATCCCAAATTTGATTACTTGAATACTTTTCGTTTTAAATTGAACTGGAACTCTAATAAATTTTAATAATAATAGAATATATCTGTTTCGGTTCTGGTTATATCTTTAAATACATGTATCTGTGTATCTCCATAGGTCTTTTTCTGTCGCTGGTGTTTGCCCTAGGCCTTTGGGCATCTGATAAGGGGCAGAATATTTTTTTAGATACAGAAAGTAGCGTCGCTGCCGAAGCTTTTTTTTTTTCGTTAGCGTTCACTCAGCGCCTTGTGCTTTATTTTTCTCCCACAGAATACCCCCTCAACCCCCCCTCGATTTTCTGTTGTGCTTTAACCCTTGTGTCAGCAGCAGCATCAGCATGTTTACAAATGATCTTTTGAATTTTGTTATACATTATAAGTAGTATATATTTTTCAGTATACATTCCTATTGTTTACCTGTAAATGGTGATAACAAAACAGATATCTTATCGCTTTTATCAGAGTTTCCCCGAAGAACATATGAAAATTACAGAAAAATGATATAATTTCTGATTTACAAAATAATTAATTAATAAAAATATTTATTAAAAAAAGAAGTTTAATAAATAAGCTGGGTTTTAGAGTCCTGTCTTCAGACTTTAACACCCTGGTCTTTCTCCACCCTCCTGTTCGTCTAGGGGTTAAGCCCCTTGTCGTTTGCAACCACTTGTCAGCGTTTAATGGCTTCCATTAACCGAAGATCTGCGATCTGCATATGCCACTTGTATGGATATGATATGGATATATGTGGATCCAATGTACATATCATATCAACCTACCGAGCGGCAGTCGGAGAGCCACATTTTCTGTGCCTTTCTCAGACCACAAAAAGGTACTCAGAGATAGTACTCAGATACTCGATGGTTTGCTATTTATTTTATTGTTTTTTTTTTGTTTTTTGGCTTTCCGGCGGGATGATAACGGTATGCGGCGGCGGCGATAATTCCGTGTTCAGCCCATGACCGTTGGGTGTGCACTGAGGCCCGAGAGCTCGCGGAGCTTCCACCCAGGAACCGAGCCCCCGAGTAGCGGTCCCGAGTCCCCAGTTCCCATTCCCCATTCCCCATTCCCCAGTCTCCCAGAATTGAATAGTTTTGCATTGTACACAAATTAATTGAGTGGTGTGTGTGTGTGTGTGTGTGTGAGCGGGTGGCATGTATCTTTATGTATATTGTACTGCTCGGAATATAAAAGTATTGGACAGAAAATATGTATTCAATTAACGCAAAGCAATTCCCAATTAATGTCTGCATCATTGGCCATTGTTTATGTGCATTTTCATTTCACATTTTGTGGTTCTGCGTTCATTCAATAACCAAGCTACATATATATATATATATATATATATACAAGATATACAAGATATTTGGGATCAGTTTCATATATATATTTGATGGTAATCGAGAGCCTTGCCGAGTGATGTAAGCTTGGTAAGCCAGTAAGAGGTACAGGATTCCCTCAAAAATATCACTCATACGCCCCATGGCCATACTCAAATAAATACCCTTAGGATAGACCATCCCTGGCCAGTCCTCACTGTATCCTATGTACACTGTATTGGCTTACAATTCGTGGGCTGAGAGAGAGCATTCAATTTATCACCATCAACTCGAAGTGAAAACTGTTGCGCAGTTTGTGTTGTTGTTTTTTCTTTGCATTTATTTTTGCCATATTTTGCCATCTATTATGGATGGTTTTGGGCCAAAAGTCTTGGCCAGAAGCAATTCCGGCGAAATGTAAACACAAATTGCACACTCACACCCACATTTAGCGGGGATTGTTGAATGTAAACAGACATTAACTGGCATATGTATAAGCCTAACGAACGCTCCTTATGGCCACAAATCGAAATGGCAAAAAAAAAATGGTAAAAAAAAGACAAAAAAAACAAAAAGGATAAGCAGGTAGATTGGGAATGCTATATTCTATATTTTATTTTTAATGGAACATTAATTGAAGGTAAAATGAAAATAATATTAACCTTAAAAGTAATCTTATAGTTTTTCTAAATCTGTTTTTAATTTATAAATAAATTCAAATAATATAAATAAATTCATTAAATATAAAAATAAATTCAGTTCTAGGACTTCTATGGCTCCTACATATTTCTGTATCTAAAACCTTTCGATTTGACCCTATTTCTGAAAAGAAAAACTAAACTAAAATTCCTGGAATATATCAACAACAATCAACTCGGCAGACTCACCTAAGACAATATATAGTATATATATTTATTTTATATATATTCCATTAAGATATATATATTTATAATACACAAAACCAAACCCAATAGATTCTGAGAACTCTCAGAGTTAATAAACGCTTTTTATGGCCACCCAAAGGGAATTCTGTGGCCATCAAAGAGGGTCATATGGGGGAGGAGATCTCCCTACTCCCCCCCCCAGGGGTAGCTAGCTATGCTCCTGGACTACTATAACATATGTTGGAAATCACTCTTTGAGGAAGCGGGGGACGGGAAGCCGGGGGGCGACTTTGAGCTGAATTTATGGTGCAGTCCCTGCAATTTATGTATACCAAGGGCCAGGGCCAAAGCTATATTTGTGGCAGGAAGGATCACAAAGGCAGGGATGCATTGCGGAGGGGGGGAGGGAGGAGGATTGCGGGATGTTGCACCCCGATTTTTGGGGCTTTTTGGGGGGCGTGGCTTGTGGCTTATGTGGTGCAATTGTTTAGCTGCAAAAGGCAATTACAAGTTTGAAAGCAGCATTGTTTATATCGCACAGGCACAGGCACAGGCACAGGCACACTCGCACACACTGTCACACACACTATGTCACACACACACACACACATAACACACACTCGCCAAGAGAGGCCCGCTCTTTTCCTACCTTTGCGCTCATTTTCTTTGTGCGCCCAAATGAATGCAATGCGATTTTTCCAGCTGCCTCCGCTCGCTTTTCCACTCTGGCTTTTTCGCCAATTTATTTAAGGTTTGCACTTTATTTCCAATTGGAAAATCACTTAAAGCCCAAAGTTCTGCATTGCGTTTGGGTTTCCAGGAGTTTGCTGGCAGAGGAAGGAATCCGGGACCTAAGCAAGGACCAACTGACAGCAACAGCACCAGCAGCGGCACTCGCACTCGCACTCGAAGTAGTTTTTCCTCTCCGAAGGGGGGATGGCGAAAAGCCAGGAAAAACCATAACACAAACGTAGCAAGGGCCCAAACAGAGAGAGAGAGCAAGGGAGAGAGAGAACTAAAGAGAGAAAGCAAACCGAACCCTTGGCCTGAGCTTCGGGGGGTGGCAACCTCAGGGTTGACACCGCTTCGCACTGCGACCTTCACTGCGCAGGATCTGTGCGTCAGGTGGCACCACTGGTTTGATATAAAAAGTTATCGATGAAAGACACTCCATTTTGCTTAATCGATTTCAGAAACTCCATTTTGTTCAGTCGATTACATAGAATATCAATTGTCAATCGATTGCTTTTAATATTCAGCAACATTTTTTAGAAGTGTAATATTAAAAATATGCTTGATTACGAAATCCAAATCCAATCTAGTTTCTTCCGCAGATTTTATTTAATTTTTAACATTATAAATATTAGAAATTTAGAATTAAATTAAATACTTAAGAAATACAAATTTGTTGTGCCAAGT